>LPNX011184865.1:0-17144 GCA_001517045.1 Pseudotsuga menziesii
ACAAACCCCATCCTCGAAATGATGGAAACGATTTGTATCCCTAACCACAATTTCTCTCTTGACAACCTTGGATATGAACTTAATGGCATTGTGGAAATCATCACACATTCGTAGATTCTTCATGACCCTTATAGTTTTCTCCATGGACGTACTGATAAGCCCAAAGGAAACTGCCAGCTTCTCACTATGAAAGCAAAGAAGGGCTCCCTTTTGTTCTTCTTGCACATCATGAAGCACAAATTTTGTTTCAGGCACATGTCCTGCTGCCTTCATCTGCTCATTCAATGTCAACTAACACAGTCAAATTGAATAGCAGAGATGAATTACAGACTAGTACCACACGCCTTGGACTCAAGAATGTGTTGCATGCGATCCGAAAGGATAGTTCTAATCAATAATTCTGTAAGACTCTCATTGGCCATCCTTCTAAAGTAAATTTCAAGGTCTAGAAAATATGCTTCACATATGTATGCAAAGGGAGTAAGGAAATGGGTGACATCTGACTCCTCTATTTGGAAACATTATCTATACTGAAAGAATTTGGGGGATGAGGCATCAAACACATTTGAAAATTTTCCACTGCTCTAGCTACAAAGAGATCTTGGTCATGATAACAAAGGGATATGGAAAAAGATCTCTGTCAAAAAGTGCATGGCTCTAGCAACCCTATAAGACTAGACTGCTCAAAGAAAGCATCCTGAGGATGCTCTAATTACCATAAGTACATCACATCCTCCTTCCACATCATAAGCAAACACCTTCATTGGCAAATCAGAGATAAGAATTGGATTGGATGAATGCATTTGCAAGGATGGCTTACAAAATGTCTCTCCAACTTCTTGGTGCTCTAAGGAATAGGGATATATTCACTCTCAACCATGCTGCTGCCCCATTAGCCCACCCAGACCTAGATCAACCTTGGTTGGACTCTTAAGATATAGGTTTTCAGGGAATTGAAGGAAACCGATGACAATATTTCTTTGTCAGGTTATCCTAGGTAGGGATTAATCTAAGAATGGAGAAATATGATGTTTTATAGGGTGCCAATCATACTCAAGGCTCAATACACAGTCAATCTTGGATATTCATCACAACATACAATACAACAATCAAGCATGGTGGTGGACAAGCTTCAGAATATCCATGGTCCCTCAAATGTCAGACTATTTACATGGTTGGCCCTTAAAATATTTGTGCTGACATGGGACACACTTCAAAGAGAAGGATGGCAAGGGCCTAGCAAATTCCCTATTGTGTGAGAATTGCCTAGAATCCATCCATCACCTCTTCCTCCATTTCCACTTCTCAAAAGAGGTATGGGAATTTTCCACCATACTCTTAGCACATAGAAGATCTTGGGAAGGAGAAGATTTAATCAATAACCTCCACACTCAAATTGAAAAACATTTGCAAGCAATCAAGCATTGGTACTAGAAATCATACGGTCCATTTGGATAGAATGCAATGAATCCAGTTTTGAAGATAAAAATACAAACCCCTATTGGGTATTCTACATATTGAATGCAAGAAAGAAGGAAAGCACTCCATGCCTCCTCTTATGCCCCCATGGACCCTAATCCAGAACACACCAGATCCAAACATAACCCATGGATTCTTTGATGGTGCATCCATAGATAATCCAGGAATCAATGGCACTGGTAGGTGGCTCCTTTTCTCGAACGTCACAAAATCATTCTTCAAACTAGGCATCGGGAACACAACCAACAATAGGGAAGAACTATTAGCAGCAAGCACACTACTAGACATTGCATAGGAGAAAGGCACACAAGATCTGGATATGTATAGTGACTCAAAAATTATAGTAGGATGGCTCAATGGGACCTTGAGCACATCCATCATTAGTCAAGCATGAGAAGTATCAAGCAAAGGATTCAATGCTTGAACATCATAACAATCTCCCATGTCTACAGAGAACTAGACACAAGTGAAATTATGCATGCACCTTGCCTTGAAACAATTTCAGAACTAATTTTCATTTATTAGCTGGAATTTTTAACTAAAAAGGGCATACCCAATGATCAGATAATTTGCCTTGTCTGTATAGGTTTCCATCCACACAACAACCAATTTAGATAATCCTCTTATCCAATAAAAATCACTTTTGTCTTCTTGTTTTTTATGAAATTAACTACATTAACAAAAGGATTAGTCCACTAGAATGTTGCCCCTATTAGTTCTTGCGAGATCTAGGGTTAGAGCTAAATCATCTGTAAAATGAAATTATGGGTTAGTATATGCCTCACCATCCTTAGCCCAACTAATTTTGGCTATGGTATGGGTGTCCCTAGCTCGATAGGGAAGCTCCAACAAGGAAATTGGAACTCAAGGTCCCTAGTGTACTTAATTGTATTAAATAGATGCACCTCTACTGAAGCAAAAAAATTTACTGAAGACAAATGTTCTTGGTAAGGATTTGGACGAGTGGACGTGCATTTAAAGATGCTTCTTAGATTGGCTAGTTGCTTCCTATTTTTGAATTTTTTGAATTGATTTTGGAAAGGATTCTATCCTATTAGCTTTTATCCAATTTGTGAAGATAGAGAGAACTGTATGGGAAAGAGAGACATCAACAAATGCTATGGTAGTAGATAAATCATCAGATCCAAAAGTAGATGTTGATTCAGCAGTTGCTAAACCAGAGGTCGATGTAATCGGTGATCCAATAACCCTTGTTTTGGGTCAATGGAGATATTTTGGGTGATCTCCTTAGACTCAAAAAATTTTAACCTAATAATGATCAAATTAATATACAAATTGAATACTGAAACCATAAATAGTGCATGTCAAATGAAGCAAATAGATCATTCAAAGGAAAATGAAGAGAAATGAACTGGAGCATGTTTGGCTTTCATGCGAGAAATATCAGAGATGTCAATGAACCTATTCATTTATGGAGAAAATAGGAAAAACACCATAATCCCTCGTGTGGCTTGACTACTATAAGATTTGGAAGACATCATTTCCTATTACTTGCTTGCAATGTAAACCTTCGCCATGTTTAGTTGCTTATTGGTCGCTTAACACCCTAGTGTTAAATCTACCAATGATCACATTAATATACAAATCTAAGACTAAAACCCTAAACAATGTATGTTGAAGGAAGCAAATAAAGCATTTGAAGGAAAATTAAGTGAAATAAACCTGGAGATTGTTGGCTTTGAAGTATTTTGATATATTTCTAATGGCTTCCATGTAGGGAATCTAAGAGGCGGTGAGGACCTCTTCATTTTATGTTGTGAACCATATCCCCTTTTCCATATTCATAGTAATTTCTTTCCCCATCAACTTTGTCTCTATGGCCATGGTAGCTCGACTGTTAAGCTTTGGAATCCTCCATTTCCAATCTGCTTGCTCTGTAAGCCATTACATAATTGCATGAGACCCCACAAAGTTAAATCTACCAATAATCAAATTAATATACAAACATAACACTAAAACCCTAAACATTGTGTGTCAAATGAAGAAAATAGAGCGTTTAAAGGAAAATTAAGTGAAATTAACCTGCAAATGGTTAGCTTTCTTGTGTTCCCAAATCTTTATAATGGCTGAATTCTGTGAGGGAAATTTCATGAACACAGGAGAATCTCTTCACTTCAGGAGAAATGGCGATAGCTTCCATAAGCTCTCTACCCTTTACGACCTTCATAATGTTTTCTTCCACTATCGACTATTTTCCTGCAACCAGGGAAATGCCACTTTGATGCCATGATTTAGAAGCCACCATTTCCAACCTCCCTGCTTTATAATCCACCGCCATTAGTTTTTGGATGGTCTCCTAAAACCCCATATAAGACATCACCATTATTTTTTTGATGGTCTACTAAAACCCCACAATATTATTCCACTTTTATTTGGGATTTTCATCCTTGGAACTCTTCCCTACCGGTAAACACTGCATATCGAATTTATGAAATTATTCCCTCCTACCTGTGTTTTTTAGTCTACAACCCGCCTGTAGCTGGCCACCTGCAACACAACAGCCCTAAAAATGAAAACATTAGACTTTATAATGGTGTTTCTAGTGTAACCCCACTGGGAACTTAATAGCTAGGCATTCCTGCAAACTTGGTGGTGACAGTCGTAGATGCCTTGCCATGTTCAATGAGATGAGAAAAGCTTAAGTCACCCAAACAAGCATAAAATTGTTGTCTGCAACAATGTTCTCTACTCTCATTCTTTAAGCAATGCCGAATACTGTGTTGTTGAAGAAAGTAACCCGAATAATGTTCTCTGCTCTCATTCTTTGAGCAATGCCGTGTCGTTGAAGAAAGTAACCCAAAAACTAAACAATCATATTTGCAAGCCTTTTTACAATAAATGAAATCCATTTAGAAACCTTGTTTTTGTCTCGTTTAAGACAAAAACTCAAAGAGTCAAATTAGAACCAAAAAAGGTTGGGTAAGTAATGAGTAAAAAGGATATTGTGTAGTAGTGCAAAGAGTTACTTTATGGCAACTCTTCTTGCATGCATGTTTTTTTATGGGGTAGAGTGCATGATAAAAGTAAGTCTCAACATTTGATCCTATGTAAGATACACTTAGCATGGCTACATTGTGGGTTAGCCTTCCAACCCTACAATGGTGTGGGGGCATAGTGTATGTAAAAAGTAAGCCTAAACATTTTAATGGACTTGGATATTTGATCCTATGTAATATACATCCAACATGGTTGTAGTGTGGGTTAGCCTCTCAACCTTTCAGTGTAGTTCTTAGACTTGACAAACTTTGGACCCATCAGAAATACTCTGGAAAAACTATCAAAAGTGCATAAGCAACAAATAAATGGAAGATACCAAAGGCCACAGGGATATTAGTTGTGATCCAAATATAGAGAATGGTTTGTCAGCTTTTCTGAGTTTAAATTTGTTGGAATATTACTGGAGAAAAGCAGGTGACTAGGAGGAATCCCTTTTCAAATTTTAATGTAGAACTTATCTTGAGCATGGACACATGACCAAAAGTTATCCTAGACCAAAGGAGTAGGATACAAGGACTCATTGGGTAAAGGAAAATATGTAAGAAGAGCTAGGCAAAGGAAAGAGATGGTAGTCTAAGAATCTTTTCAAGTCTTGCAGTAAGCACGCATGAAGGAACAAGAAACCTAAAAGAACAAATAAAGGAAAATCCACCCAAAGTAGGGATGTAGAAATATTGACAAAAGAAAAAATTTCAAAAGGTAGGAATGTGGTTCTACAACAGCTGGTGCCAGAAGACCACATAGAAGCCTTTTTGTCCTTAAATACCAAAAGGAGCCATTTAACAATCTAAGGAGACAATCATGCCCAAGTTTGGACCAAAAGAGAACATTGGTTATAAATGGTTATAAATACCATCTCCTTAAAAATAAAAAATAAAAGTATTTATAACTATATGAGATAGTAGCTCCTACATCAGTTGTAGATGGTGCTTAAAAGGGTTACATACAAGTTTAAAATAAAAGTATTGACTGGCCAACAACAAAAGAGAACCACTTGGCAATCAACTGCCATGAAAGAGAGAATAATAACTTATGAATATTTGAAGGGGATACATGGAATCATGTAGACAGGCTAGGTTGGTTGAATTGTATTCCCAAAATTGAGTTATAAGACACTGTGTAAAGTGACCTATCAATATATACATAAAACTACAGATAAAAACATACACGTATAATCTACCATCGTTGAAAAACATACCTTTCATGGAATAAGGTTGTTGAAATCCCAAGGACTTCTTTGGTGTAACTTTATTAATACGCATAGGTATCGATGATCAATAAATACCATTCATTTCAGTCATAGCTCAGTTTTTTCTCGTTCTCATCACCAATTTTGACAAACCCATAACCTAATTTTGTGCGAGCTATATTTGCATCTATCACAACTTTAGCACCTTTAACAGATGAATATCGGCTTTGGAAAGCCTCTTGCAAGATAATATCAGTGACCTCATGACCCAAGCCCCAACAATTATGGAATACCCAGCTCCTGGTTCTATCTGTTTGTCACCAGCTCCAAAAGTATCCTAATTCAACCTAAAAGGTTGTTGAGAAATGGGCATGGGTGTACCATGGAAATTCTGCAAAAATCTCTCTGTAGTTGCACGAGAATCAAGTTCCACAAAACCATAACCCTCTGGAGAAATAGAGTAGAAAAGAACATGAAGAGAGCAAATAACAAAATTTTGTGATGTATACTAAATCAAAGCGGACCGCTTCACCTAAAATCTCAAATTAAAGTCATCAGTACCAAGGAAAATTTAGTATCGGTGTTTATCTCATATAAGTGGGTTCAAGGAAAATTTAGTACCAGTGTTATCTCATATAAGTGGGTTCAAGGAAAATTTAGTACCAGTGTTATCTCATATAAGTGGGTTCAAGGAAAATGGACATACCAGAAAATCATTAGTACCAATTATTTCTCCATCCTTCTTCTTTTCTGTAATACCCATTTTGAGCTCTAACTGAAATATGGCAATGTAAAAGGTTATGAACTATCAAAGAGATTTTTCAATGTCATAGTAAAATACCATGAGCTATCCAACTGATAAGAATGACATGAAAAATAAGCTATACCTATGGAAAAGATCGTAATCCCATAAATCATAGCAATGAAAAAACAATAATATAAACATGGTTATCAACAATATGAAAGGAAACGTGAAGACAAGGACCAAAGATAAGCCGTATATGGAACAAGAAATCCCTCGAAGTAAAAATGTCAAACGGAGAACAATAATTTAAATTTTTTTTTAAGGAGATGCATTCAGAAACTGAATTGAAACCTACATGTACAGGAAGAGAGAGGAATAGCGCCAACGACAAAAGAAACCATGTAAGGAAGGAACCTTGTTCCCTTAATAAAGATCTCGTCCCTTCAAATGTAAGATTTTACCTCCTGCTATGTGACTCTGATATCCCCAGTTTTTAGCTCCCAACTTTCGAGTTATGCAAAAGCTTGCCACATTGATGCTTAAACCCTTAAATTAAGTAACAAATGTTTGGACTGAAAATATTTTGTATTCTACATATACGTAGTATAGATATTATTGATATCTTCTTGGTTTTTCCATGTTTGTTATCTATCTTTTTCTTTGTGTATTGTCCTTGTTATCTCACCCTTTCCTCGTGTGTTTGTTGCAAGGTTTATATGCTAATACTTTGGATCAATAGTTTAATTATTATTTTTTATTTTTATGATTGTTAATTTCTTCTCATCGACATTATGACATGTTGAATTTTTGTATCCATGGAAGTGTTCCTTTAGTGATTCTGTGCTTTGGTCACTAAAAATGGGACAAGTTATATGACCCTTGTATTAATAATTACCCTAAAGAGGTCATGAAGCCTATAAGAGGTCGAGGAATCCAAATATTTACCTGAAACTTGGAGATGGGGTCGGGCCTCTACCTTTCTACTGCATATGGATCTGAGACTGGTTCTAGGTCAGCGCCCTAGTTTAATTATAATTGGATCAACTGCTACGATGTTTAAAGGAACTGAGCCTAGTGAAGCTATGTTGACTGGTGCAACTAGTTCGATGGTCACAGATCATAATACTTATACTAACTTTATAAAATCACCTCAGTATGGGACTTGCAAGGACTCTTACATTGAAGAACCAACAACTAGCTATGATGCATCTAGGTATTGATATGGTACTGGTTCTAGTACATAATTCATAATTGACGTATAAGGAACCTAATTTTCCTTTGGCACATGCTTAATGGGGTTTGCTTCAATGGTGCATTAGGGATAAAGATGCTCAAGAGAAAATTTGTGCAATTGCTTTGTTGGATCTCTGAAGATCGAGGTGCATGGCACCAATATTACTAATAGAAGGTAGACAATTTACAAAATTTTGACTTTATTGTCAAAAGTGCAATGTTCCATGACACAATTAAAAATGACTAACATAAATGACTAATCCATATTCTTCTAGCTAGTCATTTTTTATGGCGTGACTAAATTAGTCGCTTATGTTAGTCATTTTTAACTCTGTCACTTATTATCTAGTCATATTTTTTAACTGGTGACTAAATTAGTCCTTAATTTTAGTCGCTTATAGTTGGGTCAATCAAAATTGCTCATATTTAGTAGTAAATCACTTGAAAAACCTGTGGTGACTAGAATTTTTAGTCACATAGTAGCTAATTCCTCATTTTGTACTAGTGTGGGAACATCTCAACTCACCATTTCCCATTTTCTTGATAGGTCGTCTATGACATAGCCTTCCTCCGAGGTATGCGACTCAACTACTCAACTGCAATATACCCTTCTCATAAACGAGCATCTTGATCCATGTACTGATAGACAACAAGTATATTCTTTAGGGTTCTTGGAAAAAAATTCTTTCAACCTCACTATATGAGGTTATAGCCTCTATTGTAAACTTAGTAATATATCCTTGCAAAATACTATCAACCCAAAAATCAACAGCTATAGAGATGGCGTTACTTACACTGGTTACTTCGCGCACCAAATGATCATTCCACTCAACTACTTCTCTTCTCTGGAAATTTGTCTACCTTCTTTCCAATATTGATAACCACTCATGCAATACAATGGGAAACTCTGTAAACAAGACCTCATGAATACCATAATATATATACTCATCCACCCAGTTTTATGCGCTCAACCGAGATCCTATGCTCTCTTCTTACACAAATTCTAGTGTCTTAGAATCTAGTGATTCCTCTATCTTATTCTTTGTTGGATGACACAACATTTCCCTCAAATCAAATGGTTAAGGTCCCGACAACAGAACCATTTGTTTCCCTCTTTCTCCTTTTTTCGACCCATGGTTCAATCAATAACACAATACCAACAAGACACCACAAGACATCGGCCTAACAGAGCAAGCTCAATTAGCAATGCCCATGAATCAGACACAGTATCACTCGAGATATCTTAATGGGTAACTACCAGAACCATGTTTTCGCAGTTGGCAAGGAATTATAGTCCCTTGGCATGCGACCAAGGCGCTCGAAAAAGATGATGGGATAGAGTCTTTCACTTTGCGAAAGTCGTGCAACCAAATGCTACAGGTCACCCATGTGACACAACAGTGTCCTTAAACCTTAATGACTGGTGCAACAGTGCGACGCAACCAATTCCTTACACTCTATAGACAATGCACGACTTATATTTATACTTGGCAGATTAACCATGAACTCATACACAATAGTTCAACAATACTTTTAAACAATAATTCATTCATACCGTGACATACATTTGACAACAACTGTAACTGTAATAATGTAAGGTAAGCAAACATTCACATAAACATTCACCATTCAACAAAATTCATCCATATAACACAGGAAATAACATGGAAACCCATATGGGAAAAACCACCAAGGTGCTCTTCATCTGGCATGAGAAATATAGGTAGCACCTTGCAGCCTACAACTTGCAGGTTGTTCTTAAGATATGTATTTTTGACCTAATATTCTTGCTCGCATGCTCTCTGGTTTATTGCTTCTATATACTCCTACTGATCCGCACACAACCTAGACCGAATCTTCTACTTTACTAGCGATCTGCACACACAGCTGCAAGATCTGTGACTCAACAACCTTCTACTCCTACCAAATTCTCCTTTGATTCAACTACTAGATCTAGCTGAATCCAATCTTATCCTCTCTATCGACTACCAACTGAACCTATCTTATCTAACCCTTATACAGAGCAGATTCCTTCTATTTATACTATTTTCTAGACCACCCAAGGCTGACTAAGTACTACTTTGTACTAGTCATAACTAGCCGCAAAACTATCCTTCTATCTTCTATTGGTTCGTCCTTCTATAGTCTTCCTTGACTTTCACCTGTCCAACATTAACTCTTCTACCTGCCTCTTCCATCGACTCAGATATGCCTTCCTCGTCACAGGTATCCTATGGCAACTTCCTTTGTTCTTCGCTTCCTTTCTTCATTGCGTGCATGTTTTATCTTTCTCCATCGTGCGCACACTTTTAGGATTCATTTTCTTACACGTCTCATTCTTCCTTGTGCACTTTCCCTGGCCCAATAGTGTGCTAATAGTGCACACACACTATTTAACATGCACACACTAGTACCACACATGCACTCTTAATGCATGTGCACTCTTGAATTTGGATTTTTTTGGTGCACTTTCTTTTCTCCATTTTCATGTTTCGTGGCTTGGCAGGTTTGGTTCTAGGTTCAACTTTCCAAAACTTATGGTTCAAACTACATTATAGAAAAACACACCATGTTAGCACCCTGTAATTTTCCTATGGTTGCTGTAGGAAGTCATAGGGGTAACCATTTCTACCAACCTTTAGAATTCCTTCTATCTAAGGAATCCAAAGAGGGCTCTCTCTTGTCATAGTGACCTTCACATACACATTTATCTTTAAACATGCACGCAGAAGACTAGATTTCTGCTAGTAACTAGGACAATTACAAAATAAAGGGTGGAAAGACGAACAAAATCAAAACCATTGGGTGATGGAGTCACAGTATGAAACGTTTAAGGCTATTAAAACATGCAATGAAAAGGGGTTTTCTCTTTGGATATATGAGGAAAATTAAGCACTGCATTTAGCGAAATATCTTTAATTAGTGGTGAGAGGAAACACAAAATCCCAGGACGACAAGGGACACCTATCGATGGATGAATCCCTTACAACACCTTTAGCAGAAAATGACAAAGGGAAACAACTGAAACATAGCACCTATCAATGGATGAATTCTATAACAACTATTACATTCACATTACAAATACTATTTCTAATGCAGGATCGCTTCACAGAGAGCGAATTCCTGCACACTAATCTAGAAATGTATTGGCAGAATAATACATATGAAAATGAAATGAACAAAGAGAGCACACACTAAATACAAGCACCATGATGAATCTCATAAAAACAAAGAACTATATTCATTACTGCTCCCAAAAATGTTGTAGAGCTACAAAAACCAGCGCTGAGGCCTCAAAAAGAAAATCAATCCAACCTCTATCCTCCTTTGAGGAGGTTCTATTTATAATGTGAATTACCCCCGAGATATGTCTCGAAACAGGGTATAGAAATAGTTACAAAATATGGGATTAACCCAAAATAATCACGTCAAAAATCCTAACAATCTACATAGGTGGCAGATTTGCCACTGTTTATTACCAAAAATTGGAAATGTGCCATTATGTGCATGCTGGTCGGAATGGTACTACGGAATATGAACACGTGCTCACCTATTTTGACAATGACTTTTCAGCACTAATGGTTTCATTCCTTTGGCGTGCTTTCTGTTAGAAAGGTCCAAAAGAGCCCTGAGGTGACCCTTGTGACTTCCAACCTCTGTGTTTCTCCATGCCCCAGAAACATGCTATGTCTGTGTTCGCAGTTGGTGGGGGGGTTTATGTTTCCTTTTTGTTTGGCCCTTTATCCGGCATCTAGGTCTTCTAGTAACATCATTATTTCTATAGACCTAGAGAAGGAAGTCTGGCCACTTGAAAGCTCTGAGCCTTTAATAGGTTCATCCTTCATGTCATCTTCTTATACCGAGACCATATCCTCCCTATAGGATCTTCCAATGCAATGCTCCCTGGGACTCATCATAATCCTAGAAGAATTTGGAAATATGAGCCCAATATAATGATGACGAAACCTCCTGCTCCTCCCTTCCTTGGTCCAAACATTCACCCAGACCGATCACCCCTAGTAAGGGATACTATGTACCTTGGTAATGGGGTTCGTGTTCCTATCTGGAGGCTTTGGAAAAATTATCTCAGGATCGGGGAATTCAGGTACTACTCCCGAAGTGGCATTGCAATCTGTCGAGACAACATGGTCTCCACCTACGTTAGAAAATCTCTCCAGTGCACCGAATGCCTTTACCTCGATGGCTTGAACTACTGATGCGCGAGGGCTCATGTAACGAACATAAATAGGATAATAATTAAATAAGGTTAACAATTAAATTAAATAATAATTGTTAATTATTATAGTAGTAGCTATTAATGTGAAGGGACATAACTCTTCATTATAACTCTCAAGCCATATTAAAGGCGAGCCATGTTGTAATATCCTATCATCTTTTTATCTATCAAATTATCAATATATATTTGTCTTATTAATGGCTTATTGAATATTCCAAGTGTTCCGGTAATATTGTTTCTGTGAAGTGAATAAATATTTGCTTCACTTGGTATCAGAGCTATACGGCCCTTGGCCATTATTTACACTTAGTGTAAATTTAGTTTTTAGGGTTTCCCTAAAATATTGGACATTGTCCAAAAAGAAAAAAAAAGTTAAAAAAGGAAAGATAAAAGTAAAACAAAAAAGAGGGGGTAAAAGTGAAGCCACACCTGGTTTCTTAAAGTGGGTTTGGGTTTGAATATAAAAGTGCATAGTAATTACTAGTAAAGAGCAAGTGAGATTTGAACTTAAGTGGGGAATATAACACTCATTCCTCCCAACCACCCAATCTACTCACATTTTACAAAACTTAAGGAAAACAAATAAAAAAAATGCATAATAATTGCTACTAAAAAAAGCAAGTGAGATTTGAACATAGGTGGGGAAGGTAACACTCATTCCTCCCAACCACCCAATCTACTAGCATTTTACAAAAAGTATTGGAAAAAAATAAAAGTTAAGGACTAGAATTTGGAAGGTTATATATTATTTTATATAACTTAAGTTTTAAAAAAATAGTTATTATTATTATTATTATTTTATTAAAATAATAATTATTTTTGGAAAAAAAAAGGTTATTTGACCTAACAAGAAATAGTTGAAGCAATTTTTTTCCAAAAGAGACATTGAGAATTATTACAGCTTTTGTATCTACCCTCCTAGAAGAAAACAAGACAAAAGTGAAGTAGAAACATAGTCACAAACAATGGCTACTACATATTCGAAAATGAAGGCACAACTACTAACAATAGTGGATGAGTTAGAACAATATAAGGAGATCATTAAAAGTCCACAAGTTGAGGTTGAGACGAAAAAGTGGTTGAAAGAGTGGAAAGACGATGAGAATCGTCGCTTATGGAATCAAAATCGACAGCTAGAACAAACCATAATAGATAACAAGAAAATGTTATCTGATCAGGATAAAGAAATATCATGTTTAAAATTCATAATCAAAACCTAGAAGACCATATCAGAAAGTCAAAAAATGACAACAAATCAACATATGGATGCGATAATGAATTAGAAGAAGAAATAAAGCATCTAAATAAACTCATCATGGAAAAAGATGCTGAATTGGCGCAAGTCCGGATGAAGTTAGAAAATCAAGAAGAAGAGTTACGTCATCATAAACAACAAAAAGAAAAACTCTAGCAGCAGTATGACAACAATAAGAAGACACATAAGTTAGAACTAACAAAAGTCAACAAGGTTTTATCAAGCCATTCCGAAGAAATTTTCATATTAAGTAATCATAACAAGACACTAGTCACAAAAATTAAGAAGTTGAAAAGTAGTCGGAAGATAGAACAATCTACGAAAGACATTGAAGGAAAACTTCAAGACAAACAGGAAGAAAATGGTTATATCAGAAGGCATAACGAAGATCTTAAAGAACAACTTAAGAAGTCTGAAGATGACAGAAAATCACATGTAGAAGTGATTAAGAAGTTTCAAAATGATAACATATAGTTAGAAAACAAGTTGGAAAAGATACAGAACGAAACCTTAAAACATGAAGAGACGAAAATACCACTTTCTACTCAGATCAATGCTCAAAAGATGACACTCGTAAAATAAAATGACATTGTGAAAATTCCATATTGACACCCCAACTATAAAAACAGATATTCTGAAAAGTGGGAAATGTCGAAAGATAATGGTACCAATGTGATCAAATCACCTAATGATAGATCAATATGGAATGCCAACAGTCCACAACAAATCAATTTGGGATGGCTTGATTCATCCACATATCGAAACTTGTGCTCAAATCTTAGTAGTTCGTATCGACATGTCTCGTCAGCTGCGACACCACAAAAAATGATGCAGAAACATTATAAGGCTTTGAGGACAAAGCCTTTCTAAGGGAGTGGCAATGTAACGAACATAAATAGGATAATAATTAAATAAGGTTAATAATTAAATAAAATAATATTTTTTAATTATTATAGTAGTAGCTATTAATGTGAAGGGACATAACTCTTCATTATGAAATGCTCAAGCCATATTAAAGGCGAGATATGTTGTAATATCCTATAATATTTTTATCTATCCAATTATCAATATATATTTGCACTATTAATGGCTTATCGAATATTCCAAGTGTTCTAATAATATTGTTTGTGTGAAGTGAATAAATATTCGCTTCAGCTCAATGGAAGTTGGGCTTCCAAACAACACCTGTGGGCCAATAAGGTGCCATGGACAACAAGTGTCTCAATCATAGAAGTCATAGTCATTCTTTCATTGGAACTCCCCAAGACCCTTAGCAGAGCAACCATCCTATCTTTATCAGCATGCATACTCTCTACACCTTTAAATGACTCTGACGGTGGCATTATATCGAGTTGGGTAGTTAAGCTCCAATTTGTGCTTGTTGAACCTTCACACATGCAATCGTCAAGTGTTATGATGACAAAACGGATGATCGTGTGGGCTCTTGATCCAATCCTCTCATGCGAAGATGCCAACTATGCCTCCCATAAGGCTCTGACCTCCATCATTTGTCGAAGTGACCTCCGACCTCACCCGTAATTTCCTTAAGGAGATCTCATCAGGGGTGGATTTGACATTTGTCCCTTAGCTGATCCATTAGCCAACCTAGATTTCAGTGCCTTGCTCCCTTGAAATACGGTGTGTATGATCATGTGAGTCCTCTATCAACTAATCATCTTGACGCCCATCCTTCTTACACATGTCGGGAAGTGAACCACGAGGACCCGGGATCTAATTTTGCGTTGTTGATGCCACCTGTCCCATTTTGACTAGGTGGCCCCTACCACACTTCGCGATCCACCTGCTGATTAACCTCTGCGCATATCCCTACCATGATGTATATCAGAGCCATTGGTTAATCACTTTGTTGAATTTATGCCATTGAAAGAGAGGGGCCTTATGAGGTTTCACATTGCCTCCTTCCCCTATCTGTCACACACCTTCTTGTTACGACCTCAATCATGGTCGTCAATCATATTCTTTCCCAACCATACCGTCAAAACATGTGGGGCCCTCATCCATTTTGCAACCATCTCCTTCCTTATCCATTGTCCAAATTGGGATGGCGCGAAGGTTCTCCACCTTTGATCCTTCTGCTACGGGAGATCTCGGCCATTAGATCTATGTGGGCCCTCCAGGAGGTCGAGACCCCGAGGTAATCTTATGTTCCCTGCATCTCCAGTCGGGAGGGTGTTCACCTGCCATATATCTGATAGGTTGTGATGATGGTTTATGGGAAGAAGGGAAAGCCATGGATTTCACGTGCCTCATAGCTCAGTTCTCTATGTGCCTCCTTCACTGTGAAATCCTCAACCTCTGCTACTCTGTGCTTCCTGTTCCTATGGTGACCATTCTCGAAGTCGTCAAGCCTGAAAAATTTATGCCTATATCCCTCCCTGCAAGCCTATTGTTGTCGACGCCTATTCAAAATTTAGCACGAGCACTAACACACCATGTTCTGTAACTTCATGATTTTTGACCTTGATTATGTATGCGTTCACTTGTCCACTGCTAATGAAACTGTACATAGTTATAGAACTCTCTACGCATATTTGGGTTTGTGCAAGAATTTGAGGGACCTTTAGATGCAATGGTGGAGTGAAAACAATCACTCTTGATCCAAAAAAAAGAAATCCTCCCAAGCAACACCAAACCTGCCAAGCCTAGTCCCAAGGCTGGCAATAGTCATGCCAACTAGGATAGTAAGAAAAATCGCACCTCCGTTTTAGTCAAGCTAATCGCTTGCGCGATTGCCTTCACTAAAACAGAGGCGCAATTTCCTTCACTAAAATGGAGGAGCGATTTTGAAAGCTTTTTTTTTTTTAAATCAGCCGAGGCCGTCTTTTTCTCATAACCACGCGGCTATTGGATGAACGAGGATGAACTCTCGATTGTGCATACACGATTTTGGGTGTGCTTNTTTTTTTTTAAATCAGCCGAGGCCGTCTTTTTCTCATAACCACGCGGCTATTGGATGAACGAGGATGAACTCTCGATTGTGCATACACGATTTTGGGTGTGCTTGAGCCCTCCATCTCCACCTTTGGATAAATCTCCCCTTTGTGAGGTATTTTCTTCATTTTTTTCATGTTTTTTTCATTTTCTTCATCAATTTATTTGCCATAGATTGAAAAATTAAACCATATTAAATTCAATTATGGCCAATTGAAACAAAAACCCAATGGAATTGCCCAATTGAAACAAAAACCCAATGTAATTGGCCAATGGAAACAAGAACCCCAATGTAATTGGCCAATTGAAACCACTTCCTCAATTTAATGATAAAAATGAAATAATTTTGATTATTTAACAAAATTTCCATGCCCAATGGAAACCAAAACCCCAATTAACTCAAAAAACAAATGAATATATTGGGATTTTTTCTTTGTCATGTTTTTTTTTAACATTTTGTACACTCTAATGTTGAGTCTTTAAGTTGTGTATTTTATATAGTTGGTTGTGATATGATCCAAACCATCCCATTGTATCTATGATAACAATTATTGATGTAGGAATTGACAAGTGGCCTCATCTAAAGGAATTACCCTGCCTTCCTCATAGAAATATAGTCACCCTCATTAACAATAGCTACCATAACCATTGAATATCACCCTCATCAAAATGATAATAATCTTCATTATTAATAAATGGCTTAGAAATTGATTACCAACTTCATTCAACTATAGCCGCTCTCATTAACAATAAATAGCTTATGAATAGACTAACACTCAAACAACGTGATCCATAACTAGAATAGAGACTAACTACTAGTCTCATCCATATTACAATTCCCTTCATTAACAATAATTAAAACATGAAATAAGGATCCTCACAAGGATCCTTGTGAATCCATACCAAAATCCACAAATAAACACCTTATAATTTCTATGAAACTTCTCGAAGTTGCTCTTCCAAGAACATCAATAAACACCTTATAGTTTTGATGAAACTTCCCAATCCAAGTGTCAAAATAAGGTATAGTTCAGCT
>LPNX011184865.1:33387-70916 GCA_001517045.1 Pseudotsuga menziesii
TCCAAATATCTATTTTTATGAATAAATTTGTTAATGTTTTCTATTTTTATTCATTTTTATTTGAACTCGTGTCAGGTTTATGTAAAACATAGGTAGTGTATTTTGGCTAAAACTTTTGACTGGCTCATCTATTTTAGAAATGGAAAAGAACCTACACAAGTATATTGGAATACCTATGCAAAAAGAGTAAATTATGTTAAGGAAATGATAGTGGGGCATAATTCTCAACCTTGTCATTTCATGGCTTTTTTGACTTCCTTTATTATATATATATATATATATATAATTAAATTAGAAAATTTTGGAAAAATAATGTTGCACTAGAACCGCCTTTTATCTACAACTCTACATAATTTTTTCTTCTTCTGAAATTCAGACAATTTACTTACCAAACCTAGGTCCTAACACAAACATATGCATTATGTTTTAGAAAAAAAATAACACGTCAATATTAGAAGAACTCCATGTTTTGAGAGTTATACTTATTTTCCATAAATAAAAGTTATATATACTAGAAGGTGATCTGATTGTTTATATTTCATATTTTTACAGTATAATCTAAAAGGTTGTGCAGTTACCTCTAAAATATCATTTACAATAGTTAGTTCAGTAGACTCTAATTTGATTCATTTACAATAGTTAGTTGAGTAGACCCTAATTTGACTATATATTGGCATCTAATATTTTATTATGAGAATATAGTAATGTAAGTTTGTTGCATTGCTTTAATTTCATGAATTTTCTTTCATAATAGCGTTCAAATGCATTTCTCACATTGAAGGACATCTAGGGTCTATTGATCAACCTCCTTTCACATATAATCGATATGAGAAGATAACAAAGGGGGTGCCAATGACTTTAAGAAAAACAGAAGAAGACATATTGAGAATGATCACTATGTAATATATATATGAATTCATCATTAAATTTTATTGAATTCTTTCACATGCATTTCTTTGAACATGCTTATTACTTTATTACTATTCACAATTTTGATCGTCTATATATTTTATTTATGTGAGATTATTTCAATGTGGTAATTTTTCTTTTTAAGCACGGTTTTTTTTATGTGGCTACTGCCACTGTGAAACCATATTAACTTTGGCTCTATCAAGCACCAAGAGGGATCAAATTTGTTTGTTGACATGCAAACCTTTCCTTAAGTTTAGGACTCTAAAAAAGGTTTGCACCTCAAAATATTCGATCTCTCTCAACCTTTGTAAAACTAAAGTTAATATATATGTATAGTGATTGCATCGAGAGGAGCAAGATGCTCTACACTCGAGTATGGGGGAGATGTTGTAACGTTATGTAGCATTGACATACTTTAATAATAATAATATTAAAATTAAAAATTAAAAACATATAGACTTAAAAGTTTTTACATATGTTTTAATGAAAAATACATATAAACTATATTAATTTAATCATCATGTTTATTCATGACCTGCAATTTTTTTTTTAAATGTAAAAAATTAAGACTAGCGTAGATCCAAATCCTAGGCTCTATCAAGCGCCGAGAGGGATCAAATCTCTTCGTAGGTATCCATTGATTTGATTCAAACCAAAAGACACATATTTTTATTTAAGGTCTACATACAATATTTAATATTATTTATGGCCCACATATAATATTTATTATTATTTTTTATTTTGTTATGAAGTAACATTACAACATTTCTCCATACATGGTTTTAAAACCATATGCAAGGCCCTCCTACAACCATGGGTTGTTTAGGAGGCCTTGCACATGGTCTTAAAACCATTTGCAAGGCCCTCCTAAACCATGTACAATAAAATTATGGGTTGTTTAGGAGGCCTTGCAACCATGTGTAAGGCCCTCCTAAACCATGTACAATAAAACGATGGGTTGTTTAGAAGGCCTTGCACATGGTTTAAAAACCATGGTTTAAAACCATGTGCATGGTTTTAAAACCATAGTTTTATGCACATGGTTTTAAACCACTGTTTTAAAACCATGTGCAAGGCCAACATTTTTTATTATTTTGTTAAGTAAAAATATTACAACATCTCCCCCAATATTGTGTTTTTTTCTTCACCCATATTTTTTTACCGATAATTAAATTTTTACTTTTTTATTGTTTTGTTAGGTAGGAAGATTACAACATCTCCTTTATATTAGTTTTTTTTCTGGCCGACATTTATTTTGGCCTATAATTAAAAAAATTATTTTTCATTAATAAAAATAACGTTACGTAACGTTACAAGATCCCCCCATACTGGGCTGTAGAGCGCCTCTCCGCGCAATAAAAAATATTTACATCTCAAGAAATTGGATCTCTTTTGATGCATCTCAAGAAATTGGATTTCTCTTGGTGCTTGATAGATCCGGGTTTAAGCTGGATCTATGCTAATTTTTAGTACTTCTCTTCCCACTCATATTGAAACATTAAAATAATAAAGTAATAAACCATCACAAAAATTGTATTTTTTAAATAATTTGTTTTTAAACATTAAAGTAATGAAGTAGTGGAGTATCATTAATGTTGTTTTGTTTTAAGAGGAAAATATTTTGGCAAAACACTTGCCACACTCTTATGGACTCTGCCTCCATAAAAAGATCGAGCACCATTGTCCAGCCTTACAAGCCCCACTTCAATTATTATTTTTAATAACGTGTGCCCAAAAAAAAACTTTCAGAGCTCAGAATGCATGCGCGTGGGCTCCTTTGATGGAGTAAAGTAAGAATATATCCTTAATTTATCGGGTGGGTGCGCATATGCTTTTGAAAGGAGTAGCATAGGGACTTTTTCACTTGTTTTTTATTTAATAAAAATATATTAAATGAAACTTTTTAAAATATTTTAGAATCTAGGTGTTATTAGTGTTTTAGATGGTGGTGTATTTATTTATTTAAGAATTTAAAAATATAATTTAAATACTTCTAAATTTATATTTTATCAAATTTATTTTGCTAGAATTCCAATCAAATAGTTTAAATATTTAAGAATTTAAAATATAATTTAAATATTTCTAAATTTATATTTTACTAAATTTGTTTTAGTAAATTCCAACCAAATAGTTTAAATGTAATAATGCCATGAATACATCTCAAATATAATTAAAAATTTCTATTCAAAGTATAAAGTTCCTTATTTACCACAGCATCTCAAATATAATTAAAAATTTCTATTCAAAGTATAAAGTTCCTTATTTACCACAGCAGAATGGTGTGTTAGAAAGGAGAACTAACAGGCTAGAGTATAATGTTCCCTATTTGCCAGAACAGAATGGTGTTTTATAAAGGAGAACTAGGACTCTCATTGAATATGCCAAAATGATTAAAAATAAGGCCAACAATAGTAGTAGAATAATAAATGCTGTGGCAGCAATACTGTACGCCTTTGGATCTCAACCTATTTAAAATCCAACTACCATACTGCAGAAGCAACATTTATTACTCATTTATTAGTAAATATTTTTTGCTTAAAAGCAATGGGTTTTGTAATATTTTTTGGGTTGAAGCAGTCTCATGCACAAAGTAGGTTATCAAGTATTCTATTGCAAAAGAAGACACCTTTTGTATCATGGTTATCGAGGTTTTATAGATTTTTAGATGCTTAGCACATGCGCACATACCGGATGAAGAACAAAGAAAGCTAGATGACGACAACAAGAAATGTATAATGGTTGGATACAGCTTGGATCCAAAGAAATACTGAATTTTTATGATCGTGCAACACACAAAATTCTAGTAAGAAGAGATGCCATTCCATTTCTGCACAAATCAGCAGAGATTGAAAATGCAAGTATTCGGAAACTAGGTTTTATGATCTCATATTATGTGATGAAGATTCTGAGCATGAGGATTCTATCCCTGCAAGATCAATACAATTTGCAGCCACACAGTGCACAGGAAATGTGGGCCGCAGTGTCGAAGATCAACAAGACCTCGAAAGCCCACTCAAAAGGCATTGAAATCATAAGCATTTTATGTAGAAGACGATGAACCACTCAGCGTTTGAGAAGCGCTTGAAAGTGATTATGCAGCAGATTAGAGGCATGCAATGGATGTTAAATATGAGTCGTTCATTAAAAAAAACAGACTTGGAACTCACAAGTCTTCCACCTGGAAGAAGAGTGAGTGTAATTGGTTGTTCAAACAAAACCACAAGTCAGATGGATCAATAGACCATTACAAGACTCATTTGGTTACACCCAAATCGTAGGTTTGGATTGTCATGACACCTTCTCACCTGTAGTTAAGATAGCATCCATTAAAGTTCTGTTAGCCATTATAACCGCCTTATAACTTCATGCCCATCAGCTAGATATAAAAATGTTGTTAAATAGGTTTTAAAAGGAAGAAGTATATAGGGAACAGCCACAAGGCTACAAACAAAAATGGAGGCAGTAGATGCTATGCAAACTTTAGAAGACATTGTATGGACTTAAAAACAGTCCTCAAGAGCATGGTATGAACATATTAATGGGTTTCTCCAAAACGAAGGATCATACCTGAGTTGCAATACTGATTCAAATGTTTGCATTAAGCATAGTGGGAGTTTGTGATTATTTTAGTTTTATATGTTGATGATACTACATTATGTGTAATGATCTTAAAATGTTTGACCTATTTAAGTCTTAGTTAGCTGCAAAATTTGAGATGAGCCATTATGGCTATATTCGTTATTGTTTGAGATTTCAAATTTTAAGAGATGGGGAGAAATGACAAACCCATCTTCATCAAGAGAGGTTCATTAGGAACATTATCAGAAACTTGGGATGCAAATTGCAAATCAATAACGATTCTAATGGAAGCAGGAGACAAACTCATCTTAATCAAGAGAGGTTCATTAGGAACATTATCAGAAACTTGGGATGGAAATTGTAAATCAAGAACTATTCTAATGGAATCAAGTGAGAAATGTTTGCTGGAAATGTGTCTCGAGATGCAAGAAGAAGCGGATTATATGAGTACAGTTCCAGAACGTTGTTAGGAGCCCAATGCATCCTATAGTTTTTAGCAGATTTTATATTGCACTTGCCGTAAGCATTGTGATCCAATTTTCCAGCAATCCTGGAACACAGCATTGGGCAGCAATCAAAAAGATTTTCATATATCTTTAATGAACATCTAAGCACGAAATTACATTCAGAGGGAGTTTGGAAGAATTTCTGAAGCTTACAGTTTACTGAGACGTAGATTAGGCAGGGACATTGATAACAAGAGATCAACTTCAAGGTACCGTTTTATCCTTAGTGAAGGTGCAGTTTCGTGGCCAAGCAAGAAACAACCGAGAGTTTCTTTTTCCAGTGCAGAACCATATTACATAGCAGCATCCGCAAAGGAATTCATATGGCTGTGAAGATAATTGCTCGACATTAAGGTTACTCAATCCCAACGAACAGTATTGAAGTGTGAACTCGAAAGTTTTATAGCCATGACAAAGCCTTCATGGTATCATGGGAATGTTAAATATAAAGCGATACAATACCACTCCATTCGTGAACAATTCGATAGGAGCATTGCATAGATGGAGTACTGTAAAACTGAAATGATGGTGGCAGATGCATTGACAAAGGCATTACCAAGAATCAAGTTTGAATTTTGTAAAGCAGGTTTAATGTACAACACCCTCGTTAAGAAATAAATGGGAGTGTTACACTTAAGAAAATATAGCCAATATTTGGGGATTTTGCAGCAATTTAGGGTTTTTAGTATTAATAATAGATAGATAATGCGATGATGATTAACGTCAACTTAAATTAACTTTACTCTATACAATGATTTTATTTAGCAATTTAGGGTTTTCAGTCTATTAATAATAGACAGATAATACAGCGCACAGAACACATGTGATGAATGATGATGATGATTAACCTCAACTGAAATTAACTTTACTATATACAAAGCTGTAATAGTAGTCTCGCAGAATAAATATAGTGTTGTTTTTTTTTCAGTCTAAAAAACAGTTTCTTGATATTTTATTGAATCAAAGGTAACTTTGTACATCATCCCCAATGGGTTAGACAGAACAGTAAATATCACATTCAATGCAATTCAAAACAGAAATATAACAATACTCAAGATGAGAAAATCAGCACGTGGGTATCAATACATGAAAAAGTCTTCTCATAAGTGAGCAGTATAATCATCAGTGAGAGAATGTCCATAAAGAACATAACAAGAGCTCAGACACCTTATCCAAAGCAGGCAAGTGACTGTCAAAATTCCTGTAACTGCTGCTCAGCATAACCAGAAATAAATCAAAAAAGTCCATAAGATAAATATAAATATAGTGTTGTTTAAGCACTAGGACTCTGTTTCCCTGATTTTTCTATAATGTGTCTCTGTTTATGAGGAGGAGGTTAAATAAAAGTTATAATTACTCTTTAGTGTGAATGCCGTGTTCTGTTTCAATTTATTAAATAGTTATCTGTTTCAATTTATTAAATAGTTATCAGTTTTTAGTTTAAAAACCACCACAATGTAGGTTGGATTCTGGAATCAGGAATCATGAAAGCACAAATATTCAACGTGGCCTTGTCGTACTAATCAAAGTTTCTCTCCGGAAGGAGTGGAACCATACACATGGCAGGTTGAAATCCAAACTGTGAATGGATGACAGTGCCAAATGTATTGCAATAAGATAATTGCACTCTCAAGTTGAATCACAAAAACCAAGATACATAGCATGACATAGGGTAAATACTTTTAAGATCACAGATATTGCCTCTAAGTTTAACATCACACATGGCATCATCCACACCAATTATACCTCTCGTTTTATTTTTTCTCTCCAGCCAGCATGCCACTCCATTATGAATATGATTATTATGGATCCTGTGAGTGTGGGTCATTTCTTCCTGGAATTCTAGGACAGGAAAGGGGCATCGGCGTTCATGTCACTGCAGTAAAGACATGGATGCTGCGAGTACCCTTGTTCCACAAGCAATTTTCTGGCACCCAAAACCACTTCTGCGTTGCTAATGGAAGCCTTACCATGTTGTTCCAAAATTGTCTGAATGGCGTTACTGAATGCTCCATATGCTTTATTCCGATCCCCTGTAGGGCAGGCGTCAGCAGATGTCTCGTCAGTTTGGCATCCGCTCAAAAGAATACCTACATCCGGATGTATACCCTGTTTCCCCTGCTGCAGCTCCTCATGATCAAATTCTAGACGGCGGCCTTTTATATGCATTTCCATTTCTTCCAGTACAGAGCACCCAGTGTCAACAAGCCTATGAATTCTGGAGGTAGCCCTTTCACCCAAAAGATGAAATAGAGCGATTTTAATTTGATCAGACTCCGTTTCAGCCTTGCCGGTTCTTTCTCTTAACATTTCCAATAACGACTCCAATGGTATGGACTTGCTCCTTGAAGAACGCTGCCGTGGCCTTTCTGGGTTTGTTAACGATCTATTAGTTGTATGAACAGGTCCGATTTGCTCCTTCTCTTTGTCAATTAGGCCTCCGCTGTGACAGGAGTCTGAAACCATGGTGAAAGTTGTCCCCAGAGGCACCTCATTCACGATCAATCGGAAGTCTTCATCTGCATAGATTGCAACCAGATCTGATATTTTTAATCTATGCCTGTGCTTAAATAGATCTGATGTTGAAATAAATCGGGGCTCACATAGATTATGTTAGTATATACCAATTCAGTATAAATTCAACAACAAAAAAGGTTAAAATAGCTGGGTTTTGGGCAAGTAGTACCTGTAATGAGCTTGAAATCACATGGAACTATACATTCATCATTGCCAGTTGAATTACTCTTGGGAAACAGTGTGCCATGGCCGCTGTAGTGAAAGAGGAGGACATCTCCAGAGTTGGCGCGGCGAATCATAGCGAGGAGAGCCGCGCGAATATTTTCACCGGTGGGCTTTGTATATGCCTCATCCGTGTCGATAAGGAGATGAATGTCATCTTTGGCAAAGCCGAAGCGATGAATGAGCGTGCTTTGCGCCCTCAAAACATCGTTTACGCATCCGTGAAGTTCAAATTTGGTGTTGGGATAATTGCAACCCACCAACAGAGCGTATTTCCGTTTGGCCATGCTTTTAATTCTGGACTGATTGAACAAAGTGTGTGATTGAAAAATCCCAGGAGCAAGAAACTACGGGCTATTAACTTTGACCAAGAAACTACGGGCTATTAATTCTGGTCTGATTGAAAGATGGAGCAAGAAATTAAAGGCTGGGCGGGGCTATTTCTGTGGTGTAAAGCACGTTTTTCTTAATGCAATAACTCGCAGGGGCCACCCGGCACAGATTGCAAGGGGCAACAACTTTGCCAGGGCTTCAACCAACTCAGCTAAGCTACCCATATGGGGATGGTGTAAAACACGTTGACCTTCAAAAAAACAAGTAAACTCTCAAATGAGTAATTTTCAGACCTTTGCACATGGACCATGTCCTGATGTCGCCATGATTCCCGTTGTTTGGCTTAAAAAAACATTAAAGTGAACAACATAACCCTCACTCAAAGCCCATCGCGAATTATTCCCTAACCAAGCGATATAATATTCATATCACGCGCATTTCGTGGGCAAATTAACTTCCATGTGGTGGAGGTGTCTGTTATCATGACTACATAGCAAGATATTGAAAATGAAAAAAAATATTAAAAATAACCTATTTCTTAATTTTTTAGATTTATATATATTATATTAAATTAAATATATTATCAAATAATTTTTTTAATTATCTAAAGTTATTTACACTACTTTACTACCTTCTAATAAATTTATATATATTATATTAAATTAAATATATTATCAAATAATTTTTTTAATTGTCTTAAGTTATTTACACTACTTTACTACCTTTTAATAAAGAAACAAAAAATTTACTACTTTTTAATAAATAAACAAAAAAATTACAATAGTAATTAGTGCAAATTGATTTTTTTTAACATCTATTAATTAACAAGAAGGTGTAATAACACATTGATAGGTAAAAAATTAGAAAGGAGAATTAAACTCGAGTTGTTGTAGATTTGGTTATGTATCTTAAGGAACTTCAAAATTTAGAACTTCAAGATTATAGAAGTTGTAGCATTAGATAGTACATTAAAATAATGCAGAAAATTTTAAATACACTAAGAGTATGCTCATTTTGACCTACTTAGAATTATATAGCAAGTGTGATTTTTTGTACTTTTTAAATATACAATTTAAAAATTTGACCTCTTAGAATTGTATAACAAGTGTGAGTTTTTGAAGTGTTCAAATATATTCAAATATACATTGTAAAAAATCTAGTAAAAATAAAAGAACTCAATGGAAATAATAAATTGTTGATTTAACTACCTAAAGCCAAATGAAAAAATGAATGGTCTATATGGATATGCTCCAACTCATAATAATAATTTCCAAGGAATCATTGATGCCTTTGAAGCACTATTGATCATTCTCATATGAGAACTCATAATTTTTGCACCCAAAAGATGCATTCTACAACCCAGTAGGGGAGATATGTGTAACTCCTTTGTTCTCATCCTAGACTTGACAAGTGTCTTTTATAAATAATAATCAAATATTATTAAAAATAACTTGTCGGCTTAAATTAAATTTAAATTATTTAGAATTGCATATATATAAAACAACATAAATTAGATAAATTAAAATCATAAAAATTAGATTACACATTTCCACTCTAAAAAATGGTTTGCATCTTGAGGGATCTAATCGCTATCGATGCTTGGTAGATCCCCTTTAGATGGATAGCATCAACCAAAGTCTTTCATTGAACATACCAACTACCTTCTCTTCCTTTTCATTTTCCTTCTATAAATATCACTTTTAGTTTCACTCTAAGGATGAGAAGAAAACATGGTCTTCCTAATTTTCTCTTTCTAATACTGTGGCTTTCACTTCCACTTTCACTCTCAAAAGTAGAAGAAATCCTACTATTTTTTTTCTTTTTCCACTCAATATTTCTTTTAATCTCACTCACATGTATTTCATATGAAATAAGAAACCTAAAGATTCTTATTGAATCTAAATAGACATTATTTTCTTGATTTGGGTAAAATATAAAATAACTCCAAATGTTAGTAACAAATAGATATGGAGATCAGTATTTCCCATGGGGTTGTAGAATAGATGGTGAATGAATATACTTTTAAGGAACTCCTTGTGTAAGATCACTGTTCGAAACTTAGTGGGTTATTTCTTAAAAAAAAAAGATATGGAGACCAATATTGATTATATCCTTGGGTTTAAAATGCAACCTCAAAATTTAAAATCAACAGATTTTGGAAATAAGACACAAAACAAATGTTCGAATGAAAGAAAATATTTACCCTCCACAAAAAATTGTGGTCTAAATTGTACTCAAAGTTTGACTAGACCTACCAACATAAGAGATCAACGAAGTAGGGTAAACAAAAAATTACCAATAAGAGCATTATCTTTGACATCTCAATGTACAATTTATTTTCCTTCATCTTGAACATTTATAAGCAATTATTCACCATTAAAAGTATTTTTATGTTCATTGTAATTATTTATTCCCGCTTCAGGATTTTCCTCACTTCCCAAGAGGGAAACTATTCCAACTTGTTTCCAAAACTGTTTTCCTCCACTTGAGTTACACCATAAAAATCGTAGGAGCACCCTTGCCAATGGTAGTTTTTTAGTTCTTGCTTAAGACAAGCTTACTCAATGACATAATTCATCTTCCCATAGGTTTCGTTTCAAGTTCAACAGTGAGAAAGAACTAGACCTTCCTTTATTGTTCCTTATAGTAAGTAATCTCCCTTTGATTTACTTCAAAGGATTTCTCTATTACCCACGAGGAAGGAAATTCATTATGCCCAATAATATTTAAGTTTAGGGTTCCATTAGGAAATGTTCCATCATTGGACAAAATGATGAGTTATTGTTTTCCCATATAAGCTCAAACTTTACACTTGTTGGAATGACACTATTAGATCGAGTCTTCAACAAAATCCATAAATGTATTTTAGTGACCTAGAAGAATGTTAACCCCATTGACCCCACTTCCCTTGTTTATCATAGTAGGAAAACGTTAATACACATATCATCATTCTCATTCAAAGAAACAAAAAATAAAATCTTGCAAGCTTGAGAACACCACCAAGAGTATCAAAACAACATACCATGATGCGGATGCAAAATTGAATTTCAAAGTGTACTTCTCTTACCATAAACTAATTCACAAATTAGAACAATAAATGACTCCAAACAAGAACAATAATACAAACCATAATAAGATGATAAACTATATAAGATATCCCCATTTTGACAGGATCAAAGAAAATCAAAGGCCAAGTACTCTGAAAAGTAAGTAGAGTATAAAGGAATTGAACATAAAGTTCTATGAAAAATATTGAATACAACAAATAAAACCTATGAAAAGCTGATTAAAGTAACAAAAACCTATCTAGTTTGGCCTCCCTGATTTTCTTCACTAATAATGGAATGTGGCTTCTCCATGTATCATAAACCTAATGAGGACTCATCTTGGTAGTCCTAAATGTACGCAGAGTATGAAATAATTGATCATAGATTTCAAGAACTTTTTTGATGGGTCAAACGCATGAAAAAGTAATTAAAGTAAAAAAATCAGGTAACACAATTTTTTGACGAGTTAATTGTATGAAAACTTGATCATAAGGTTCCAAGAAAT
Source organism: Pseudotsuga menziesii (assembly GCA_001517045.1). Taxonomy (NCBI): domain Eukaryota; kingdom Viridiplantae; phylum Streptophyta; class Pinopsida; order Pinales; family Pinaceae; genus Pseudotsuga; species Pseudotsuga menziesii. The sequence continues at coordinate 45,009 of LPNX011184865.1, forward strand.
TTCACTAATTCATTTTTTTTAGTTTTTTTCCAAAAAATAAATTCAGAAATTAGCCATTTTTCTCTAACAAACTCTATATATTTAAAAAATATATATATTTTTAAATATTTTTAAAAATTACGAGTTTTTATAGTGTTTCTTTTTTACACCGAAAAAAACCCGCAACTTTTTATTCACTGGGAATCAAAGTTGCAAAATGAATTACATCTTTAGGCTATAGGGCCCTTAGGCCAACAATACCTCAATACACAACTATCCCAAGAGGTATAATCCATACTTACTAGAAGTCTTCTAATTAGTCCTCTAAAAAATCTCAAGTAGGAATAGCTAGATACAGGACTCCCAAAAACCCTTACATAAAGAAAACTAACTCATAACCAAAATGACTAGTCTACTATCTAGAGACAAAATATGAACCTCAAAACACACAACAAGAACTAGATTCAAGGAAGACCTTATTTCTGAACTATTCCTTATTTAATATAACATCCTTATGTGTGATTTTTTCAATCCAAAATAATTCCCTAAAATACTATACTTAAATCTAATATTTGAATCATTAAAAATACTTTAATCATTTAAAAATTCAATATGGAAGACTCAACTCTTTGAATATAAAACAATTGAACACACGTTCCATGAAAAATCTTGCATACAATTTTTGTTGCTTGTCAAACTTATATGTTTATAGAACTAGAACATAGAAATTCATATTTTACTTGTTTCCTTGTAAAGCATATATATTTACATTTTCATATTATTTTAATAAAATTATTTAATCAGTTATGGATATTGTTTGGTGTAAACAAATAAAAGCTATGGAATGACAATGCGTATTCATTAATAAAATTGTACAAATATTAATCTCTAAAGAAAACAAGTCAAATATTCATACAAAGTCGATGAAAATGATCTTTATGCAGAGATCAATAAAGTGGCATCTCACATTGTGTGAAGTGTTGTAAAATGTTTCAGAAGAGCACCAGATATGCACAAATATGTTAGAGTAGATTACATTTTTAGTGAGAACCAAAGCATCAAACCACCACCCCTCTATGAAATATGCCTTCAACAAATTAATTTATAACTTATGTGATTAAACAAATCATATCTTTATACTATGCATGATTATAAAAAGTCACAAACTTGTATCTTGAAAGTCATGCTGAGGTAAAGCATAATCAATATCCAAACTCTATGTAATGTTCCTTCAACAAATTAATTTATAACTTTTGTGATTAAACAAACCAATATGCTAAACATATGTAAAAAAATACTAAGTTGATTGTGACCTCTCTCTCTCTCTTCCTTCCTCCCCCTAACCCTTACTAACCACCCCCTTTCTCTCTCACTAACCCCCCTCTCCCTCTCCCTAACCACTCCCCATATCTCTCTATGTCTCTCATATATTAGGAATTATGAGCATAATTGATCCAAGTCATGCCCATGTGCATGCTGGGGACAATAGTCGTCTGAATGAGTCGAGCACTGTTATGGCAGAAGCATAGAAAAAGAACAAGTAAAGCAGGAAACATACTATATAGGTAGAAAGTATGCACATAGACAATATGCAAGAATTCAAACCAATTTCTATTATCACTTCTTCTCTATGAAGGTTCATCTCTTATTACAATAATGTACATGTTTATATAGGATGTTGAGAAGCTTGGGTGACTACCCGTTATGTTTAGTTACAAGAAGTTATAACGGTTCAGAAGTTCATTCATTACAGACAACTAGAAGACAAAGATATTATGTAGAGGTTTGACAGTTGTCGGTGTCGACAATGCATGTCAAGATGTTGTATGTCAAGCATGAAACTTGTTGAGGTAGTTGGAATAGTTGAAGTAGTCGAAGTGCTATACTTTGTCGAAGTTCGACAACATTCCAACTACTGATTGGATCACTCCTCCTTCCTTAAGAAACAATGGTATCCATTATGTATTTGTTCAGGTGACGAAACTTGTTTTCTATTTCAGTAGAATAATACCATTTACCTTGCACAGGGAGTTGTTCAGCTTTAGCCACTTGAAACAAGGGAATGGGGTTCATCCTTGTATGGTGTATGCATCGTCCCATAATGGTGTCACAAGGAAGAGGTTCCTAAACATCTAGATGGATTTCTTCGGGTTCTATTGTCTAGAAATTGTTCTACTCTAAAAATGGTGCATGGTATGGTTGAAGTAGATCTCAATTGAATACTATATGTATGCCAAGGCATGCAGGAATGTCGAGCTGAAAATGGTTTTCTCCAATCTGTTTAAGGATACTGTATGGACCATATCGAAAAGGTTTCATCTTTCTGTATGGATCAGTGAAGCGTTCCTTCTTTATATGTAACCAGACCTTATCCCTAGTTTGGAAAGAATGAGGAATACAATGCTTGTCATGTCGAGCATTATCTTTTGCATTAGCTCATTGCAAAATTTCCTGTGCTTGCTTCTGGATGTTGTATATTTGATCTCTGAAATTTAATTATTTCTCCACTTCTTGTCCTTCGAATTCGGTGTCATTTGAATGTGTTGAGGAATTGATCAAGTCGATAGGCGCTGAGGGTTGAAATCTGTAACAGATATCAAATGGAATCTTTCCCGTATAATTGTGTTGAGCAGGATTGTAGCTGAGATGTATGTATGGAAGATTGTCATCCCATGTTTGACAATGCTTATGGTTGTACATGCGAAGAAGTTGTACTACCAAGTGATTTACAACTTCCGTCTATCCGTTTTCCTATGGATGGAAGGCTGTTGACAAAGAAAGTCTCGTGTCGAGCTATTTCCAAAGAGTTTTCCAAAAGGTGTTGACAAATATAGAATCTTTATCAGAAATAATGGTTATCGAGAGGCCATAATGTTTCCACACATGTTCGAAGAAGAGTTGGGCAGTACGTTGTGTTGTTGTAGTCTTCTTGCATGGTATGAGTATAGGCATCTTGGAAAATATGTCTACTACTACTAAGATCGCGTCATGATGATGTTTGATAGAAGGATATCCCATCAAGTAGTCCATAAAAATATATTCCCATGGTATACTAGGAACTGGTAGGGGTGTGTATAGTCCTTGTCGTCAATTCGGCGGTTTAGCAATGAAAAAACCCGCACATGGTCAGATATACTTGTTGCTGTCATATTTAAGTGAGGGCCAATGAAAATAATTTTGGAGGATAACAAGTGTTTTTGAAAATCCAAAATGTATTGCAGTATTGCTATAGTGTGCATCCCTTATGAGCTTCTATCAGTGCTCACCGATTGGTACAAAAAGTTGTCCAAGCTTGTATAGAAAGATGTTTTTCATAAAGTAGTCAGTAGTAGGCATCGTGTCGGTCTGAAGTTGTCGATAAATTGTGGAGAAGTATCCATCTACCGAATAAAATTATGGACAAGTAGTGGTGTCATAACCCTACATACTCATCACTATAGACAATAGAGTAATGGGTGGTCAATTGAGACATTCAGATGCAACATTGGATTTTCCTTTTTGATACTTAATTACCAACTAAAATTGTTGTAGGTAATTAATATGCTTGATTTGTCGAGATGTCAGTAATTTCGACTGGGATGGAATGAACCGCAAAGGTGTATGGTCAGTGAGGATGACCATCTCCTTGCCAAGAATGTAGTGTCTCCATTGTTTAAGAGCTTGCACAATGGCGTATAGTTCTCTTTCATACGTCGAATACCTTATAACAGTGTCATTTAAAGTCTCAAAATGAAACGCAAATGGGTGACTCGACTGAGTGATCATTGCACCGAGAGCATATTATGATGCATCCGTCTCATTATCAAATGGCTAATGCAAATTAGGTAACACAAGTACTGGTGCAATACAAAGCTTGTTTTTGAGTTGTTCAAAATCTTTTTGTTGTGTTAGTGTCCATTTGAAGACAATTTTCCCATTTCCTTTAGTCAACTGATTCAAAGGTCACGCAATATGACTGAAGCCAAGTATGAACCGTCGATAGAAATTCACCAAACCAAGAAAAATTCTCAGTTCATGAATGTTTTGAAGAATGGGCCAATCTTTGAGTATCTTTACTTTTTTTGGGTAGACATGAATTCCTGCAGAGTCAATTACATACCCCAAATATTTGATGTTGGTCACCACAAATGAGAATTTGTCCATGTTCAAATATAGTCGATGTTGCTGGAGAGTGTTGTATACTTTTTGAAGCTATATGACATGTTATTCCCATGATTGAATGAAAATCAAGAAATTGTTGAGATAGACACTGACACATTTGTCGATGAAAGGTCGTAGATGGTCATCCATATATCTCATGAAGTTTACAGGTGCATTGGTTAAGCTGAAAGGCATGACTAAACATTCAAACAATCCTTCCTTGGTATTGAAAGTCGTTTTCCTTACATTGGTGCACTTGATAAGAATTTGATGATATATTGACTTAAGGACGAGCTTCGTAAAGAACTTAGCACCTTATAGACAGTCGAGGAGTTCGTCTATCCTTGGAAGAGGGTATATGTTCTTCAGTAAAATTTTGTTGAGAGCCCGATAGTCGATGCAAATGTGCCAAGTCCCATCTTTCTTTGGAACTAAGACAACTAGAATTCCATAAGGAGAGGATCTAGGGCGGATATGATCCTTGTCGATCAAATCCTAGATTTTCCAACGAATCTCTTCGTTCTCGAGAATGGATCTTCTGTAAACAGATGTGTTAGGTAATGAAAAACCAAGAACAAGTTCAATGGATTGTTTTAACTGACAATGTAGAGGTACTCCATTCGACTCTTGAAATATGTTTTGGTATTCCTCAAGAATGTGGTCGATCTGTTGTTGTTTTCGAGAGGTGGCGCTGGTTGGTTAGTCAAATTGTTGCTACAGTCTTCGTGGAATGTTGAGGCTTTATCATAATTAATGGAACTTCTGAGCATGATTGATAAACTCCTTTTTTGTTTGGAAGATATCATAGCAACCGTTGATGTATGTTGTTTCTCTAGTATTCCATACCATTGATTTTGAATTTTGATGATCACCTTCTGAGGCCGTGATTGATATGTACTGTGTCGATCCCATATGAAAGGTTTCCCAAACAAGGCGTCGGCTACGGAAAGAGGTGCCACGCCACATAGTACTTCATATTCAAAAGGCTTGATAAAGTAGGCCAGTCTACATTGGCATGTGATTCTTAGTTCCTGACCATCCTTCATCCAATCAATATTATAAGGATAAGGATGTGCAGTGGTGACAAGACCTAATTTCTTCACAATATATTTAGAAACAAATTTATTCTAGCTACCATTATCCACAATCATATGTAATGGGTTTTTCTAAACCCATATCCATGCATGGAATAGGTGATCTCATTCCTCCTCATCGACGATAGTCGAGGATTTAAGAGTAGTTGAAGTCGAAGCCAAGAGAGTTGATGCATCTAGATTAGATTCTAGCATGGTTCTGTCAAACAAGGCAGATGTCGACATTTTTTCCAAAATTGTCTTCCGAGATTTGCATTATTACGTATCATTCCATGTTGAATTGTGATAATCACACCATTTCCCAGTAGGATCTTGTTTGTTGTGATCCTTCCTGTATTTTTGGAAGTTCTTCCTATGAGGATTAGGATTTTGTGGAGTCAGCTGAGAAGGGTTCTTAAATTTTTCAGAGTCGGTTGGTGACTTGTTGTCAGATGTTTGACCTGTTGGCTTGTTCATGAAATGTTTTTTTCTTTTTTGTTTAGATTCAAGCTTGTTGACGTAATGTAATACATGCGCAAGAATACTAACAGTCAAAAAATCCATCTCTTACTAAATGTACATGGATAAACCATTGGCATACTTTAGGACAAGTAATTTCTCTTCTTCTTGGATGCCAATTCTAGACATGAGTCGATAGAACTCATTGGCATAACTTTGCACAGACTTGTCTTTCCATTGCCTTAGCTTCTGCCTCTTCTTATATTGATGTTCAAGATACTTGGGTGGCTAGAACTCCTTTCAGACGTATTTGACAAATTTTACCCATGTGTTTATGGGGTCTCCTTCTTTTTTCATCTTTTTCGATAAATTTTCCCACTAGCAGTGTATGGAGGTTGACATATTCAAGGACACAATGGTGATCTTTTCCACTTCAAAGAGTTTATTCACAGAGTAGTAAGATTCTAATAGTTGTACCCAATTATCGATGGATTCCATGCCAATCTTTCCTTTAAGATTTGGTATGTCCAGATTCATTTTCACTTTGAAGGGGATAATTTTATCGAGGTGAGGTTGCGTCGAGGATTCCCCAGAGTTGGAAGTGAATTGCATGAGAATCTCACTGAACTAGGTGAACATTTTAGTCCGTTGGTGAGGAAGTTCTTTTTCTATGAGTTTTTCTATCTCGTCAGTTGCATGTCTATTGTCTGCTTCTTCAACCATCTTTTCTGAATTCGAAGGAAGTGTCTACTTGTGTTTCTAAATTTGCGAGTGTGTTTGAACAAGCATAAGTTAAATAACTTTGATGGAAGTGTTGATGTAACTTAAGATCTTGAACAAGATCAAGCTCTGATACCAATGATCGAACACGTGCCCAGGTGCACGCTAGCGACAACAATTGACTGAATGAGTCGAGCACTGTTATGGAGGAAGCATAGAAAAAAATAGGTAAAGAAGGAAACACACTATATCGATAAAAAGTATGCACACATATAACATGCAAGAATTCGAACCAATTTCTATTATTACTTCTTCTCTATGAAGGTTTGTACCTTTTTACAATAATCTACATGTTTTTATAGGATGCTGAGATGCTTCGGTGACTACCCATTACATTTAGTTACAAGAAGTTATAACATTTCAGATGTTCAAACGTCACAGATGACTGGAAGACATATATATTTTGTCGATGTTCGACAGCTGTCGGTGCCAACAAGGCATGTCAAGATGTTGTATGTCGAGCATGAAACTTGTTGAGGTAGTTGAAGCAGTTGAAGAACTAGACTTTGTTGAAGTTTGACAACACACCAACTACTGGTTGGATCAATAATAAAATATAATAACTTGTAGGAGAAATAAAAGAGACAGACAACCATTAAATATAGACACACAATGTTTACGTGGAAAACCAAAAACTAGGAAAAAGCACAATAATAGATCTATTATCTCCCTTGACCTAAATCATCCAATATGGACTAAGTGAGCTAGCCACCACTCACCTCCATGACACTTTACAATGGAACCTCCTCAAGCCTTATAAAGGCTTCTTTACATGCAATACCATGGGACAATACCATGGGCCACCAATACCATGGAAAAAAACCATAGGCTACACAAAACCATGTTCCCAAAAACTTTGTGCTAGACCTCAACCAACTTTGACGAATTGCTGAGTTAAGGTTAACCCTAACAATTCCCCATCTAAGCTTGACTTGGGGATCTCACATACACCCCGCTATCACCTAGGTCTATCTCCCGAATTTACTAGTGAGTTACCAATGGTATGCATTCCTTACTAGGTCTTGCAACCATATGCCCATTTACATGCAAACTGCTCCATTAAATTTTATTCATGTCTTCATGGTGACTACACCATCACCATCTGTTGTTTCATACTCTCTCTTTTCCATGCTCACTTTATTTCTCATTTTCTACCATGCTCCTTTTGTACCTGTCATTAATGTCCATATAAAAAAATTCCATCTATTGGAATACATGGATCCTCAACCACTGTAACTTCTAGTTATATAGGAATTCTCTTCACATACATGGATCATTACTCTTGGTCCCACAACCAAGATTAAACCATCTCGCATTCCTCCCCCAATTGAAGAATCAACCTCTCCGATCTACATCAAGTTAGGCTACAAGTACACCTACCACCCTCATACCTACCTAGTGGTTCATTCCACACCTGATGCAACATCTCTTGTTCTTCTAGCACCCGAGGAAATTACATTCTAACCAAAAACCCAAAAAACTACTGTGTGTCTGTTACACTCAAAATATGTCACCAACATGTGATAGGATCCCTAACACAGACATTTTCCCTCAAATCCCAAACTTGAAGTGAATCCTGCTCTAGGTGTTGGTTTCAACATACAAAATTACAACACCACTCTTATCCTCAAGTAGATAAGTGGTACCTTGTTCAGCACCGCACTATTTGTGTGGAAACCAGGCGGCGCCATCGCTTGTAACCTATGTTGTTGGCACGGTTCTTACCCATCACCGCTCTATCATAAAGGGGTATATAGGTAGTGCCCTTGGTAAAAAGTGAAAAAAAGGAGGTTTCTCAAGGCTTCTAGAACAAGAGCCTCATGTCTAACCTTATCCCTACTCACCTGGGTTGGTTAAGGTCGAGATCCCTCTTTGTAGGATCTTGTGGCCACCTCACCCACCAATATCTCAACCATCCTATCCATTTGAGCCCTATAAATACAAGCTCATACTCCATGGTTAAGGGAGAGAGAAGAATAGTAAAGTTATGTTGTTGAATTGATACCCTGGCCTAATCCATTAGAGAGCAATTGTGGAGTAAGTTGGATCTATCGGGGACAAAGTGCTAGTCTTGTGAAGGAGTGTATCGGCACTAAGGCACATGGTTGCAAGCTCTTTCATTTATTTTCTAATGCAAAGTTGATTTCCTTCCGACATGTTTGTTGCGTTAATCTCACATATATGTTATTGGATTCCTTAGTCACTAATATGGATGTGTAGATGATTTTTTGGTAGCTTTGATGTCTTTGTATGTTTGATATGTTTTACAGGTATATAGGTCCTTCATCAGAGTTACATTCCAGGCGTTTATAACATTCAGGGAAGGTCTTCAACCAAGTTATTCACTCATTTGTTCCGGATCTAAACCATTCAGACCAAAGGAACAACTTCTGTCTGCAGAAGGTGATATATTCCCGATAACAAATTTGGCGACTCTGCTGGGATAGATCCGTCTTGCTCTTCCTCAGTTTTTGAACTACTCTTGTCTAAATTCAAGCTCCATCCTCTTATCTTTGTAGTCAGATCTACATTTGATCTACTGAAGTTTTGGATTGAAATCTTCAGATCTCTTCAGATCAGAGCCACCTTAACTTTCTATGCTCTGTATTATGGTTGATTCATCAATTTTATGAAGTTTTTGGCGTTTCTAACTTGATTTTTCGCTCTCCTTGTGTTCTGGGTTGTTACAGAGAATCGCACATGTGCCTTTGGCAAGAAGCGGTGCCACCACCTGAGTCGAGTTAGCAATAGGCGGTGCCACCGCCTGAGTCTAGTGAGCAAGAAGCGGTTCTGCCTCAAAACTGCTCTATTAGCACCTTCATCTGCGCGGTGCTAGTTAGGCCTTGTTCCAGACTTTGTATTTTGATTTTTGTGTGTTTTTGGCTTACTTTTTGATGAAAATGAAGTGTTTAAAAAAAAAAAAAGCTCCCTCACGGCCTGGAGGGGCCATGAATTGTATATTATGTAGTCGCTTTGGTTGTTGTATTCTTTTTGCATTCAAAGAGAGTTTATGTTTATTGCATTGGATTTTGTGTTCTTTTCTTTTCTTGAAACGTCTTGCTCTTTTATGTAGATAGTAATCGTTAGAATTGGGAAATATACATTTCATTTTGTTGTGTATGCTTTGGTTTGTTTTGGACTTGGAATGCGTGAGTGATCCATGTTGTTTTGAGTTTTTCTTTACTTGGGGTGATCTTGTTTCCTTTTGAATGCTGATTTTTTGAGTGCTTGGTAGGAAAGATTGGTTCTTCATTTCCTTGTCTGTTTCAAAGAGAAGTTTTAGTTTTCTCTCTCCTTTGCTTTATTCGCAAGAATTTTTGAACGATTTTCTTCTTGTTTTGTGCATGATTGTTTGAAATTCTAGATCTTACTTTCATTAAGAAGAAATATATGTTTTCAGCTTTGCATGCATTAGAGTTAGTTTTTTTTGGAAGCGTTAGTGAAATCATCTTTCCATTAAGTTTTTATGCATTTTTTTGAAGCATGAAAAGATAGGAAAATTTTTTGGTTTATTTATGTTTGATGTTCTCTAGATCTCTTTCTTATTTGCTTTGAAGATTGTTTGGGGTGCATTGATATTTAACTTTTCGTTTGAAAAGATAAAATTGCATTTGCATTTGGGTGTGCATTTTTGGGAAGAAAAGTAAATCTCTCTCCCTCTCTTAGGTAGAATTTCATTGAAGAGGAAAACTTGCATTATCATATAGATCAGTGTGCATATTCTTTAATTTCATGTTTTCACTCCATGGTTCCACCTAACCGCACAAGATAAAATTAACGGTAGTACTAGGTTAAAACTTTTAGCAATTTTAGTGATAAGTTAGTGACATGTTCGGGCGTCGTAAAACGTAGGAGCTTTCATTACTTTATCTGCACTACAACCTGGGACTCATGCGGTTCTTCCATGTACCATCAGTATATCGAACGGCCTTTCACGTACCCTTGAGTTATATAGAAAGGTACTTCATGTACTCAATTATATATCGGAAGGCCCCTTGTGAATGATTGTGCATTAGACAACACTTCTACCGATTTGAGCTCCCACGTACCTAGTGTATATCGAGAGACCCTTTTTAGGAATCCTCAAATCATCTGAGTTATCCTTTTGGCCTATCCTGTGAGGTTCTTGACTCTTATTAACTCCTTTCACATGTTTTCTTGTTGCTTCTAGTTTGAGTAGTACTTTCTTGTGCATGGTAGTTAGGGGGTTTCTAGAGAGTTTAGAGATGGAATCCCCATCTGGGACTACCACTCAATAAGTCCCTTTCCAAGGTGTACCTTTTGTATTCCCTCCAAGTGAAGGTATTGGTCGGCCCTTTATTGCCACTCTAAATATTCTTAGGTTAACTATAGGATTACCGGTCTGACTGTTTAATCCGGTAATTATTGTTACACCTAATGTTTCAAATGTCACTTCTCCTACGTGTTATCACTCCAGGAAACTCCTCTAGGTTGCAGCTTGAGGATGCCTGGTAACTTAAATGTTTTTATGGTTTTTTTAACTGGATCAAGTCAGGTGACCTATAGGACCTCACACTCTCAAGACATGCATGAAACTCAATCAGAGATAAGGATTCTAACTACCACTGTTCAGAGGTTTGATAATATGGTGAAAGATGGAGAACTTATTATGATGGGAGATTCATACACAAAATAGTTATATATAAATGGCTAATCATAACAAGGAAAGTACTTGCAATTCAAATCATCAATAGGCATATAGGATGACAACTATCAGACATCAAATAACATGAATAAACCTGGACAAAACATTCAAGCATAAGCATAGGACATAAAAGAAATGGAGCTGAACATATGATCGCAAAAGAGCTTATATTAGGTCATGAGCAATATGAGAAGCTTGATAATAATAATAGTCAAACGGTCTACGAAGTTGAACCCTTGTTTCCATAAGTCTTAGGATTTATAGCCTTTACAAAAATATTCAAATCCTGGAAAATTGGATCTGTTTTACTAAAAATAGATAAAATTAATGTTTTTACAAAATTAGGCCAGAAACCCTAATTTAACTACTAGTCTATCTAACTTTAACTCTTGTTCACTCATTGAAATTTTTGATGACTGCAGTGAGTAATGAAGTAGAGCAGTAACCTATCATCTGATGGATAAGCCACTGTTGGTAAAAAAATGTAGGTTTTGTGACCCTTTTCTCCATGATTGTATCCTAAAAAACTAGAACAGACCTCTTGCAATGGTGTTTATCAACAAATTTCATCCTTATACTTCATCCCTGAGACAGTTATATTCGACAAAACTAGTTATGTGTGCCAAAACATCTTTCTGCACCCTTTTCTTCTTTCGGTGGTTAAGGAATCTGAATTTTGGGTCTGTTAGCTACCGAAAGCTCTGCTTTCGGTGGCTAATGAACTGCTGCTGTGTCTGCCTAAGCCATCGAAAGCCATGTTTCCGCAAAAATGTAATCATCCTCCCAATCATCCATTTTCAGCTTTACTGTTGATCTTCTGGCACTCCTTTAGCTTGCATAAGGTTTGGAAAAACATCTACATCTTGGGATGTCTCTGGATTCTGAAGGCTCAATGCTATCTCAGTTAGGGTTTCTAGTGCAAAGTGAGTTTGAGAGCTAGGGTTTGATCTCGAATTCTTCACCTGCAGCCTCAGAAACCTGATCATCCTCTACAGCCTGGTGTTGTCCTGCATATATCTTATATTTCTCCTTTTCAGTAGGATATACAACCCTCTCATCTCCAGAATAGAATTGTGCAACTCCTTATTTCTCTTGTTTAATATTTCATTATTTCTTTTTATCTCCCTGTCTAGGACCTCTAGTTCATGTATTTGCCCTAGTAGTTGGTTGACCCTATGAGACCTAGGTTTTCTTGAGGAAGTATCTGCTATTTGTTCACCCTGCCCTTCCCTTGGTGTTGGTGAAGGAAACTCTTCATTTTCTGCTATAACCTGCCCTGTTAGGTCAACTTTTGCCCTAAAAATTTGGCCAAACTACTGAAAACTGGGGCTCAGAGATGGATTTGTTCCTTTAAATATGTGACATTTGTGTATAAACCAAAAGAGGTTTTTGTATATTGGTTTTTTTTGAGAAAAAAAATCTCTTGGTTGTTTGAAAATCGTTTTCATTTTCTTGAGATATGTATTTCAAAAACATGTGTAAAACAGGGAAATTCTGAGATCCAAAAATTAGGGATAAGAGATGGATTTGATTTTACCAATATGAAATACCTATAGGAAAACGATGAGAGGTTATTGTTATCTGACATGTCAGGAACAAAAACCTCTGATCGTTTTAAAAAAAAATTCTCCAGTCACTCAAAATAATTATTTTAAAAAGATGACTTTTCATAGTAAAACGCCAATTTCGGTGGCTTGGAGCGCCCTAAAATTTCATCCTTAACTGCCAAAAGTCCATTTTTGGTGGCTTAGAGACCGTTTGGAAACCACTCTTAGCCACAGAAACTTGTGTTTTGAGTTTTTCGAGTGATTCCTCCTCCTCTCTGCGCCTGAAAAATTGAAATTGAAATTCTGTGGAGGAGGTTAGCGAGCTGGTTTTCAGAGATGGCCTCAAGCAGTAAGGATGCATGCAAAAAATGAGGAGTGTATTGAAGGTATGGAACTGATTTTGAGGGGTTAACCACTTGATAGGTACTTGGATGAGATGATAGTGGATTCTAGTGATATCCATGAGATAGCCAACGTAGTAATCATTTTTAAGTTGAACTTGGCGTTTTGTGGAGGTTTACTACAGTCATGGGACAGATGGAGGGAAGCTAGGGTTTCGATTTCCATCAGTCATCTCATATCAATAACGACCTCTTAGCCATCAACTCATGCTTTAATGCAGTTCTTTGGTCTTTTCATTGGTTAATCATGATAAATTATGAAATGCCTCATGCTGATGAATTTAACTTCGATGGACAGATAACCGTTTCCCCTTTTCGGCCTTTTCGACGGTTAAGAGACTCTAAGGTTTAATTCACTAGCTATCAAAAGCTGGGATTTCGATGGCTAATGAACCGTTGGTCCATTCACCTAAGCCACCAAAAGTCTCATTCCCATAATTTATTAAAAACGAAGTTCAACGCGCTTTTGGTGGTATACTGTGTTTTTGGATTCATTGCTAAATCGCTGAAACTAATGATTTAAGGTGGCTAATGAACTATTGGTAAGTTCTCCTAAGCCACCGAAAGTCCCTTTTTTCCCAAAATTATAAAAAACATGTTCAACAAGCTTTCGGTGGTTAACGTGGTACTGCGTCGAAACTGTTAGTTGCCAAAAGCTGGGATTTTTGGTGGCTAATGAACTATTGGCAAGTTTTCCTAAACCACCGAAAGCTAAAACTTTCAAATTTATTGAAAAATAGAACACTAGCTATTCCAACTTTGTTAGTCACCCAAACATCTTTCATAATATGCCCTGAAATCTTCATCACTATGCAAAAAATAAATTGTCTGAGTGGACCTATTGAAAATTAATTTATTTAGGAGATAACATCTGGCTCCTACTCAGGGATGGGAACCTCCCTATGAGGTACCAAGAACCCCAGAACAAATGTATTTCCTGAAAAACAAATATTAAATCTATCTTCTAGTGTTCCATTGGGCATGGAGTCATTTGTCCTTTATAACTGATCCCCTGCAATCTTCCTGTAACCCGCTTTTCTTATTCATGAAAACAACTGAAAATGACCTAGATGCTCATATTAAGAGCTTATTTTCCTACCTATTCCTACTCCTAATTCTAATAAGTAGAGTCTTCTTATCAAGTGACAGCATGCTTCCAATGAAGCCATGCCAGAAGTTGATCTGCTAAACTTATCCTTGATCTTGACCCGAAATAAATGAAACCCTGGCATGCAACAATGTAGTTTCACAGGGTGGCAGAACCAGCTATAATATGACAAAAATATTTTAATATCTATGCTGCTCATAAGTTCCGGATAGTCAGCAGCAAGGTCATAAAAGCCAACAGGAAATACCTTTTTATGCTACTAATCTTTTCCTCCACTGATGTCAATGTTGAATGTGGACTGCTCAACCTTTTTCTGATAAAAATGCAAGCTCAATAGCTGATCTAAATATTTATACTCCCCTTCACGTAATCTGAATTCATCATGATGATATGCTGGCTTATCACAACTAACAATTTCCTCTTCCACAATAATGTCTTTGTGGGATATATCAAAACTAAAAATATCTTTATTGGACTTTTGAGTAGCAAATTCGTAACAAGCATCAAGTTCTTTGTCATAATTTGAAGCAACATATTCATAAGGAGAAGGAAGATCTTCCTAATGTTCTCGCTGGAGATTAGACAGTCCCTACAAATCTTGTTCCTCATGGTTACTGCAACTTCCCTTGATTTGCAAATTTGGAAACTGTGAGCTAGCCTTACTGATTTCAATGGTCATTTGACCAGTAGAAAGTTGATAATTTCCATGTGTAGTTAAAGAAATCAATTCTTCAAATTCACAACAATAAGATTTAATGATAGTAGGAAAACATTCAACTCCTTTATATTCCATTTCTAGTTCATGTTGATTAAAAAGTGCATCATCTTGAATATTCTTGAAGGGCTACTGCATATTGTGAGGGAGAGATCCGTCTCTATATACATCTACAGCCTTATGATGTAATTCATATTCATCACAACAATTACCAAATACAAGCTCATTTGAAAAATACCTTTTGCAGTGCTCAGTGAATGCTCGGTGAAAATCCTTCAATGATGAAATGCTGGAAGGAGGTAAAGAAAAATAAAATGAATACATGAACATCTTCATGCTGTTGATCTAATAGATCCATGCATTCGTGAAATTTGAGGAGGTGTTCTGCAGGATTGTCTTATTTCTCCTCTTTGAAGACAGGTATAAAATCTCCCCATTCAGAAATATCGGGTACTGGATGTGGGAAACCGGGAACTGAAGAGAAGTCAAGAGGTTCAAACCTCCAAGCCAAAAGAGTAGAAAATGCTTTTGACATCTAAATATTGTGGAGTCACCATTGAATTCGTCCTTCATGGAGTCACCAAGGATGAGATATTCACAAGCAACAGTGTTTAAAGATTCCTTAACCCTAAAATTTTCTGATTTACTTATAAAATTTTGAGAACTAGATGATTTAGCAGAAGAAGATTGACATGGAGGTCTATTTGATATAACAACAGAAATACCTCTAGAAATACCTGATGTATCTCCCCTTGCAGCTCTAGAGGTTTGTCTTAGTGAAGCCCTTGCTCTTCTTAAAATCTCTTTTGGATCTGAAACAGGTGTTACTGGTGGCCCTTTAGGGTTTTCTCTGGTACTTGGTCTTCTTGAAGCCACCTTATTCCAATGGAGTCACTAGATAGATGATTACAACCAAAATAATGTCCATAGTTTATCTATCATCAAAGTAGGATTTATGTCATCTCCCAGGGAACTTGAGCTTCAATCTCCTCTCCCCGGAAACGACGCCAGTTTGTTATCACTCCAGGAATCTCCTGTAGGTTGCAGCTCGAGGATTCCTGGTAACTTAAATGTTTTTATGGTTTTTTTAACTGGATCAAGTCAGGTGACCTACAGGACCTCACACTCTCAAGACATGCATGAAACTCAATTAGAGATAAGGCTTCTAACTACCACTGTTCAGATGTTTGATAATAGGGTGAAAGATGGAGAACTTATTATGTTGGCAGATTCATACAAAAAAAATTATATATAAATGGATAATCATAACAAGGAAAGTACTTGCAATTCAAATCATCAACATGTAGATAGGATGACAGCTATCAGACATCAAATGACATGAATAAACTTGAACAAAACATTCAAGCATAAGCACAGAATAGAAAAGAAATGGAGCTGAACATATGATAGCAAAAGAGCTTATATTAGGTCAAGAGCAATATGAGAAGCTTGATAATAATAATGGTCAAAGGTCCCCAAAGTCGAACCCTTGCTTCAAATAAGTATAAGGATTTATAGCCTTTACAAAAATATCTAGACCCTGAAAAATTGGATCTGTTTTACTAAAAATAGATAAAATTAATGTTTTTGCAAAATTAGGTCAGAAACCCTAATTTAACTACTAGTCTATCTAACATTAACTCTTGTTCACTCATTAAACTTTTTGATGACTGCAGTGAGTACTGAAGTAGAGTTGTAACCTGCCATCTGATGGATATGCCACTACTGGTAAAAATAGGTAGGTTTTGTGACCCTTTTCTCCATGATTGTATCCTCAAAAACTGGAACAGACCTCCTGCAATGGTGTTTATCAGCAAATTTCATCCTTATACTTCATCCTTGAGACAATTATATTCAAAAAAACTAGTTATGTGTGCCAAAACATCTTTCTGCACCCTTTTTTGCTTTCAGTGGTTAAGGAAGTCAAATCTTGGGTCTGTTAGCTACCGAAAGCTCTGCTTTCGGTGGCTAATGAACCATTGCTGTGTTTGCCTAAGCCATTGAAAGCCCTGTTTCTGCAAAAATGTAATCATCCTCCCAATCATCCCTTTTCAGCTTTGCTATTGATCTTTAGCACTCCTTTAGGCTGCATAAGGTTTGGAAAAACATCTACATCCTGGGCTGCCTCTGGATTCTGAAGGCTCAATGCTGCCCTAGTTAGAGTTTCTAGTGTAAAGTGAGTTTGAGAGTTAGGGTTTGATATGGAATTCTTCACCTACAGCCTCAGAATCCTTATCATCCTATGCAGCCTGGTGTTGTCCTGCATATATCTTATATTTCTCCTTTTCAGCATGATATACAACCCTCTCATCTCCAGAATAGAATTGTGCAACTCCTTATTTCTCTTGGTTAATATTTCATTATTTCCTTTTATCTCCCTGTCCAGGACCTCCAATTCATGTATTTTACCTAGTAGTTGGCTGACCCTCTGAAACCTAGGTTTGCTTGAGGAGGTGTTTGCTATTTGTTCATCCTGCCCTTCTCTTGGTGTTGGTGAAGGAAACTCTTCATTTTCTGTTGTAACCTGCCCTGTTAGGTAAACTTTTTCCCTAAAAATTTGGCCAAACTGCTGAAAATTGGGGATCAGAGATGGATTTGGTCCTTCAAATATGTGACACCTATGTATAAACTGAAAGAGTTTTTTGTATATTGGATTGTTGTGAGAAAAAACCTCTCTTTGGTTTTTGAAAATCATTTTCATTTTCTCGAGATATGTATTTCAAAAACATGTGTAAAATAGGGAAATTCTGAGATCCAAAACTTAGGGCTCAGAGATGGATTCGATTCTCCCAATATAAAATACCTGTAGGAAAACCGATAGAGGTTATTGTTTTTGGACATGTTAGGAACAAATATCTCCGGTCGTTTTGCAAAATGATTCTCCAGTCACTCAGAATCATTATTTTAAAAATATGACTTTTCGTAGTAAAACACTAATATCGGTGGCTTGGAGCACCCTGAAATTTCGACCTTAGCTGCCGAAAGTCCACTTTTGGTGGCTTAGAGACCGTTTTGAAACCACACTTAGCCATGGAAACTTTTGTTTTGAGTTTTTTGAGCGGTTCCTCCTCCTCTCTACGCCTGCAAAATTGAAATTCAAACTCTATGGAGGAGGTTAGTGGCGTGGTTTTCAGAGATGGCCTCGAGCAGTAAGGATGCATGCAACAAATGAGGAGTGTATTGAAGGTATGGCATTGATTTTGAGGGGTTAACCACTTGATAGGTACTTGGATGAGATGATGGTGGATTCTGGTGATATCCATGAGATAGCCAGCCTAGTAATCATTTTTAAGTTGAACTTGGTGTTTCATGGAGGTTTACTACAGTCATGGGATAGATGGATGGTAGCTAGGGTTTCAATTTCCATTAGTCATCTACGATCAATGACAACTTCTTAGCCATCAACTCATGCTTTACTACAGTTCTCCAGTTTTTTCGTTGGTTAATCATGCTAAATTATGACATGCCTCATGTTGACGAATTTGACTTCAATGGACAGATAACTATTTTCCCTCTTTAGCCTTTTTGGAGGTTAAGAGACTCTAGGGTTTAGTTCACTAACTACAGAAATCTGGGCTTTCAGTGGATAATGAACCGTTGGTCCATTCGCCTAATCCACCGAAAGACTCATTCTCATAATTTATTAAAAATGAAGTTTAACATGCTTTTGGTGGTTTACTATGTTCTTGGATCCATTGATAAACCATCGAAACCAAGGCTTTTCAGTGGCTAATGAACTATTGGTAAGTTCACCTAAGCCATCAAAAGTCCCTTTTTCCCAAAATTATAAAAAACATGATCAACAGCCTTTCAGTGGTTAACATGGTCCCATGTTGAAACTATTAGCTGCCGAAAGCTGGGCTTTTCGGTGGCTAATGAACTATTGGCAAGTTCGCGTAAGCCACCGAAAGCTAAAACTTTCAAATTTCTTGAAAAATAGAACACCATCTATTCCAAATTTGTTAGTCACCCAAACATATTTCATAATATGTCCTGAAATATTCATCACTATGCGAAAAATAAATTGTCTGAGTGGACCTATTGAAAATTAATTTATTTAGGAGATACCACTACGATAGAGGATCGACCTCAAGCTAATCCCGCTCCTTCTTCACCAATTGTGTCTTCATCCCTTTCTTTTTCTTCACTTGATGAAATATCTACAGTTATTAGTCAGATGGATAAGAAGAAGAAGAAAGGAAAGGATAAGAAAGAGAAAAAGTAGCAACCATATTCTCTTGATGCTGCTCGTTCTAAGAGAATGCCCGAAAAACCCAAGTTCCCTTGTAATATTTTCAAGGGGGGCCACCTTCTTAAGGAGTGTCTTGGTCTCTCCCATGTACAAGAAGAGTGGTCTAAAAGTTCCAAACCATTTGTGTCATCAACCTCTGATCATCATGTTGACAATTCTCCCTCAACCAATGACCCATTGGTAAAAGGTCGTAAGGGTAAAGTCTTGTATCCTTGTTTGATATGCAAGGCTACGCATCATACTTTTCTTTGTCCAAGCATGGATGAAGCTTCACATTGGTTGGAAAATATTACTGATCATAAAGAGGTGATTCCAACAAGTGATAGTAAGTTATCCCTAGATTCCCTACTGGTTGACTAAGTGATCAATTCAGTTTCATCTATAATTGATCCCACTCTTTCTCTAGAGAGTGAAGTGGTCGAGTCAATGTCATTTCCACCCGATCTCGCTCTTTCATCAGAGAGTGTTAAGACTGAAGTAGTCTCTTTGACCAAATATTCGTCTTGTTCTTCTCTTCCAATAGAGAATGAACTAAAACCTGCTGAAGTTTTCATGCTTCATTCTAACTGTTCTCGACAAGAGGAAATTTTTTCTCTTTTGACAGAACCCTGTCCAAGTACTGAGGTTATTTCCTTGGACTGGAGTAACCTAATAGAGTCTTGTCTTCATTTGAGTCTTCCTTTCCAGATAGTTGTGAATGTTACTTCTAGGTGGATACTTTGCACTATTGTTGATGAAGGGGCTTCTGTTAGTATTCTATCCTCAATTGCTTGGAAATATTTAAGCTCTCCTCAGCTTGTGCCATCCACTGATTAGATACTGGATTTTAATCGAATACCTACTGCACCTTTAGGGACCCTTCCTTATTTGCCTATTAAATTAGGAGGGAAAATGGTCTGTATTGATGTTATGGTGGTCCAAGGTCCTTGAGATTTCAATTTGCTCCTTGGATGTGATTATGCTTATGCCATGAAAGCTGTAGTGTCCACACTCTTTAGAGTTATGCATTTTCCCCATGATGGGAAGATTGTGACCATTGATCAACTTTCTTTTGTTACACCTGACCATCATGTAACTCCTATTAATCAAACTGCCTTGAATGTGCCGCATGTTCTTGTGATTCCTTCCCCTTATTCTAGTTAGCTTCTTCCCATCATAGGTAAAATGGGGGGCATGGATCTAGTCTATGGACATCATAATGGAGTTAAGTCGCTAGACTTTATGTAATGGGGGCAAGCTACAAACCTCTAGATATCATGTTGGATAGGAGAAAGTTTGAGAGCATAGTTTACTTTTGGTTTCAAGCTCGTTAAAAAATAAAACCACTTTTTAAGCATGGTTTACCCTTTTGGTTTCAAGCTTGCATAAAAATGAAACCATGTCAGTGAGCATAGTTCCCATTCTATGTCAAGCTCGTTAAAAAATGAAACACGTGCCTATGAGAAAAGTTCTCATTCTATGTCAAGTTCATTAAAAAATGAAATGGATCTCCTCAAGCATAGTTTACCTTTTAGTTTCAAGCTTGCATAAAAATGAAACCATTCCTGAGCATAGTTCATTTTCTATTTCAAGCTCCTTAAAAAATGAAGTAGGTTTCCTTAAGCATAGTTTACCTTTTGGTTTTAAGTTTGCATAAAAATGAAACCATGTTCCAAGCATAGTTACATTCTGTGTCAAGCTCATTAAAAAATGAAACAGATGTCTACGAGCATAGTTCTTATTCTGTGTCAAGATCATTAAAAAATGAAACAGGTTGGTGAGCAAAGTTCCCATTTTGTGTCAAGCTCGTTAAAAAATGAAACAGGTGCCTATGAGCATAGTTCTGATTCTGTGTCAAGCTCATTAAAAAATGAAATAGATGTATGAGCATAGTTCATTTTCTATTTCAAGCTCGTTAAAAACAAAGTAGGTTTCCTTAAGCATAGTTTACCTTTTGGTTTCAAGCTTGCATAAAAATGAAACCATGTTCTAAGCGTAGTTACCTTCTGTTTCAAGCTTGTGTAAAAATGAAACAGATCCCCTTCCCTTGAGTCGAGTCTTCCCTTTAGTGTTAGAGATTGAACCTTCTTTTCACCTTCCCAATTCTCGTTCTTCCTACCCCCCGGGTGAACATTTTCACATTAGTAACCAGGTTTTTAGGCTGGGTATGGAAGAATAATCATTAGAAGAAATGAAGCTTGGGGGGCATGTTGAGCCCTTAGAAACCATGCTAGGGGTAAGCTTCACTAGCAATCATGCTGGGGGAAATATTCCAACCTCTATATATCATGTTAATGGGATTTTTCAAGCATAGTTTACCCATTGGTTTCGAGCTTGCGTAAAAATGAAACCAATCTTCAAGCATTCTTTCAACTGATCTTTGAGCTTGTTAAAAAAATAATATGGTGTTGAGCTTACTTTTCTTTTTTCGTGCTCTAGTTAAAACATGAAAAGTGGTTTGAGCTTAGTTTGTTAATTTTTTGTGCTCTAGATTCAAACATGAAAAAAGTTAGTAGAGTCTTTTTTAAACTCTTTTCAGACTCTTAAAATGTGAAAATATAGTCGAGTGCTTGTATTCTTCATACTCGTAAAAGTATTTGAAGAGTCGTCTCTCCGATGGTAGGTTATCTCTTTTTCAATTCGGATGGACTATTTATGAAAAAGGAATACTCCAGCCAATCATGACTGGAAGAGTTCTCTAAGGTATTATTTTATACTTTTTCGGGCCTTAGGGACTAAATCATATGAAAAAGGACCCTTTGGAGTTTTCTTTAGTTTGTTTAGACTCTCTAAACATGAACTACACAGATTTTTCATTCATTGGACTCGTTAAACTAAACACAGAGAGACCCTATTTTGGGAACAAAACCCTCCTTTCTTAGGTTCATGAAACATATGGGAATGGACTTGTCTTTGGATGAGCTTAAATGAGTGTTTGTTACCCTATTTGAAATATTAAAAATGAAAAGAGGCACTCATCAATCATGATGGGGGAATTAAGGGAAGGGAATCATTTTGCAAATCTAATGGAAGTTGTTTGTCACCTTTGAACATGGCACTTGTCTGCATATCATTCAGTCAATTGGGTATTTAGCTGACTTACAAGTCAATCCACTTTCATGAGTCATGTCACTCCTTTGAGGATTTCAAAAGAATGCATTGTCCACTGTTGCATTGTGTGTCTGTTTGGTTTAGTCATGCTGCCAAGTCTTTTGTCATGTCGTCCGATGTTCAAAAGAAGAAAGAAGTTTACCTCTGCAGTTAAAATAACCCTTTTGAGTCAGTCCTATGGTTACATTATCTACAATATTCCAGAACTTTTTTCCAAGTTTCAGGTCGTCGACATGGGATTCATTATGGCCCTCCTTTGATAAGACTATTCTTGATGACATCAACTCATCATCCAGCAAGTAGTATTAGAAACAAGTTTAGTACCTTTAGATCTGTATGCCTTAATGACAGTCTCTCTCACTATCGACAAAGGTTCACATCATTGGCCTTTGATCGAAAGTCTCTGCTGGGTGTTCGACACCACGACATCTATTGACACTCAGTAGATTGTACTAGGGTACCTTGGGAATCATTGACATCAATGGTGATTTCCCTTGCACTTGTTAACGGTTCACATCATTGACTGGTAATCAAGTGGTTTCTACCATGTTTGACTTCAGAACATTGTAATCACATGGATATAATCATACTTTGTGGAAGACAAGATGAAGACCCTGGTATTTGTTAAGTGCTCATAGCTTTCTCCCCAGGTTGCGATGGAGTATATTGTATGAAGTACCAGCATGGATCCACATTTGTATGGTCATGGATATGCTCAAATTTGTGTCTGTATGACATAGATCTACATTGTATATCTGGTAGCTATGTCCAAGTTTGAGTCCTCTATCACATGGATCTACGCTGTATTCTAGTAGCCATGGTTGTTTATTCCTCTCATGGATCTGTCTTGCATTGGTCTGTAGCCATGATGAGGTCATATCTATTCATTACTCAAAGTATTGATATATTGTAGATTCCTATTCGATGACACTCTCCAATCAAGCTGGCTCTTACCTTCAAGTGATAACTTGCTCTATCAAATCTCTCTCCTATCATATCCCTCTAGACTCATGCTTTGGGGGGCATATGTTACACTCAAAATCTGTCACCAACATGTGATAGGATCCCTAACAAAGACATTTTCCTTCAAATCCCAAACTTGAAGTGAATCCTACTCTAGGTGTTGGTTTCAACATACAAAATTACAGCACAGCTCTTACCCTCAAGCATATAAGCGGTACCTTATCCAGCACCGCACTAGTTGTGTGAAAATTAGGCAGTGCCATCGCCTGTAACCTATGTTGTTGGCGTGGTTCTTACCCATCACCGCTTTGTCATAAAGGGGTATAAGCGGTGCCCTTGGTAAAAAGTGAAGAAAGGAGGTTTCTCGAGGCTTCTAGAACAAGATCCTCGTGTCTAACCTTATTCCTACTCACCTTGGTTGGTTAAGGTCGAGATCCCTCTTTGTAGGATCTTGTGGCCACCTCAACCACCAATATCTCAACCATCCTATCCATTTGAGCCTTATAAATACAAGCTCATACTCCATGGTTGAGGGAGAGAGAAGAATAGTAAAGTTATGCTATTTAATTGATACCCTGGATTAATCCATCAGAGAGCAATTGTGGAGTAAGTTGGATGTATCGGGGACAAAGTGATAGTCTTGTGAAGGAGTGTATTGGCACTAAGGCACATGGCTGCAAGCTCTTTCATTTATTTTCTAATGCAAAGTTGATTTCCTTCGCACATGTTTGTTGTGTTAATCTCACATATATGTTATTGGATTCCTTAGTCACTAATATGGATGTGTAGATGATTTTCTGGTAGCTTTGGTGTCTTTGTATGTTTGATATGTTTCACAGGTATATAGGTCCTTCATCTGAGTTACATTCCAGGCATCTATAACATTCAAGGAAGGTCTTCAATTGAGTTATTCACTCATTTGTTCTAGATCTGAACCATTAAGACCAAAGGAACAGCTTCTGTCTGTGGAAGGTGATATATTCCTGATAATAGTGTTGGGTACCACTAATCATGCACCTCACAATTAATTATAAAAAATACATGTACAACACAACAATCACAACTATATGCCAAACCATGGATCTAATACCAAATATTAAGAATTAAATTATCATACATATAATTACTTGCAAGATAAATAAAATAGACAAGCAATTAGTAAATATAGACACCCAATGTTGACATGGAAAACCAAAAACTGGGAAAAACCACCATAATAGATATATTATCTCCCTTGACCTAAACTGACCAAGCCATACCAAGTGAACTAGCCACCACTCACCTCCATGACACTTTACAATGGAGCGTCCTCAAGCCTTATAAAGGATTATTTACATACAATACCATGGGACAATACCATGGGCCACCAAATACCATTGGCCACCAATGTCATGGGATACACAAAACCATGTGCTAGAACTCAACCAATTTTGTCTTATTCCTGAGTGAATTTTAACCCTAAAATCATAATCCCCCTACCCCTAACCATCCCACCACTATTGATATCTCTCCTACTCATGTTACCCTTAATCCCTCCCCTCTGTCTTAATCCCTCTCTCCCTACCACTAACCACCCACCTACCAATAACACCCCTCCTCTGTGTGTGTGTGTGTGTGTGTGTGTGTATCCTCTTCCCCCCCTAACCCTTGCTAACCCCATCTCTCACTATCTTTGTTTACCCTATTCCTTATACTACCCCTAACCCCCACCCACTCTATCTCTCCCCAACCCATTAGCACACCCCTTTCTCTCTCTCTCTCTCTAACCCCACTCCAACCCACTTACCCCTAACCACCCACCCCACCTCTCTCTCTCTGTCTCTCTCTCTATCTCTCGCCCTTCTTCCCCCTACCTCTAACATCCTCTCTCGTAATCTCCACCCTCCTTATAACTAAAAATCCACCATATCTCTCTCTTTCCCTCTAACCCTAACCCCACTCTCTATCTCTACATAATCCCACTCCTAATCCCCCTAACCTTAAAAACCCCCTCTCTCTCCTACTCATATGTCTAACCTTCCCCCCCTCTCTCTAAGTCCTCTCCTCCTCCTCCCATCTATATTTATTTCTATCCCCTCCTCCCACTGCACCTAACCTTGTTCCCTCCATTTATATCTCTCCTTTCCACACCCACATGCTTTAACCTCTCCCTCTCTCTCCCCTCCTACCCTTAACCCTCTCTCTCTCTCTCTCTCTCCTACTCCCCTACCCCTAACCCTCCTTCTCACTCTCTCTCTTTTCTAATCCCCCTCNGACCAACCCTTTGATTCTCTCTTTGTCTCTCTCTCTCTCTCTCCCCTAATCTCTTCCCTCCTACTACAATCCAGTACCCCCTTGTCTCTCTATTACTGAAAAATCATCTCTCTTCTTAATCCCCCTTCTAATCCCTGAACATCTAACCACCCTTCCTCTCTCTCTCTTATTACTTCCTCTAACCACCCGACTTCTCTCTTTCCTTTCTCTCCCTAACCCCTCTCGTCCTTCCCCCAATATCTCTCTCTTTATATCCCCTCTTTTCCCTACCCCTAACCCCATCCCATACCTTTATGTTTCTCCCTACCCCACCCATAACTCCCCACCCCCCTCTCTCTCTACCTCTAACCCACCCTCTCTCATTTTCTCTCCTAATCCACATCCCCTTCCATTAACTACCACCCCAACTCTCTCTTTCTCTCTCCCCAACCATTATCACACCCTCTTATATCTCTCTCCCCTCCTCCCCCTAACCCTTACTA
>LPNX011184865.1:71603-83954 GCA_001517045.1 Pseudotsuga menziesii
CATCCTACTCCCACTAACCCTAACCATTCCCTTCTCTCTCTCTCTTACTCATACCTCTAACCACCCTGCTCTCTCTAACTCCTCTCTGCCTCCCCACATCTATATCTATTTCTATCCCCTCCTCCCACTACAACTAACTCTGTCCCCTCCATTTATCTCTCTCCTCCTTTTGTGCATAACCTCCAACCTCTCTCTCTATCCCCTCCTTCCCCTACCCCCTGTCTCTCTCTCTCATACTCCCCTACCCCTGAACCCCCTCTCTCTCTTTGGATTCTAATCCACCTCCCCCTACCACTTAATACCCACCATCTCTCGCTCTCTCTCTCTCTCTCTCTCTCTCTCTCTCTCTCACTCTATAACCACCCATATCTCTCCCTAACCTGCTTCCTAATCACCTAGCCCCTAACCATAAACCCCTCTCTCATTCCATTTTTCTCTCTCTCTTTCCCCTCTCCTCCTCCCACCATCTATCTCTCTTTATATCCCCTCCTCTCCCTCTCCCTAATCCCATCCACTCCCTTTATGTCTCTCACCTCCCCACCCATGACTCCCCACCTATCTCTCTCACCTCTTACCCCTACCCCTTCCCCCTCTATCTCTCTACTACTCTCCCTACCCCTAACCCACCCTCTTTCTATGTCTCTCATAATCTCCCTCCCCCTACAAATAACCACCCTCTCCTTCTCTCTCTCTCTCCCCTATATATATATGTTTCCCCTTTACTACCCACCCCCCTCTCTATCTCTTCCTACACCTTACGCACCCTCTCTCTATGTATATTCGTACACCTTACCCACCCTCTCTCTATGTATCTCCTCATCCCCCTCCCTCCTACAACTAACCACCACCCCATCTCTCTCTCTCCCCCAACCAATAGCCTCCCATTGTCTCTCTCTCCCCTCCTTCCCCTAACCCTTACTAACCCCCTCTCTCACTCTCTCCTTCTTACTAGAACCTACACCTACCACTAATCCCCACCCCTCTATCTCCACCAACCACCTAAAACCTCCCATTTATCTCTCTAACCCCCTTGTATTTCACTAACCCCCCATATCCCTCTCCCTAATCACCCCTCTCCCTACCCATAACCACCACCCCGTCCCTCTCTATATCTATAGTACCCTCTAAGGAGAACCCCTGTATGTGGCTAAGTATTGTAGACAACGAAACTCTACAATTGATAGTGCTATGCATTTGGTTTGTTTATTGAACTATGATAAAAATTTGATTGTGTTGTGGGGGTTTACTGATGAATGAGGGGGTCCTAGGATCTTTAGGGAAATAATTAAGAAAATTAAACATAAAAAGGAATTAAAGTATATTATAAATAAAAATAGAAATTGAATAAAGAAAATAAGAAGAGAATAAAAGAAGGAAATGAAGAGACTCTTCTAGAATTGTAACTCCGACATAGGTGGCATGACCTAAGGAATTAACTAAGAATAATAAATGTCTCTTCTACAAAAGAGGGGACAAAAAGTTCCTAGGGGTTAATTCTCTTGGAGGAAGAAAGAAGAGCAATAAACATCAAAGAGCATAAATCTAAAAAAAAATTAAGAAATATGAAGGAATGACTAAGGTGTTGTATACGATTTGGTAGGAGGACTATATGGGTACTAGAAACAATAGTATTGTCTAAAAAGAGTGATGGTATTGGGTGCTAGTTAGTAGCAATATTGTCTATAAAGGATGGAGTACTGGTTGTTGTGTGCCAATGGTACTCCCAATGGTGATTTTGATGAGTTGGGACACTAAGGTGGAATGTAGATCTATTGAACTAAAAGGGATTTTAAACCAATAAGAATTCCTAAAAAAATAACCCTAAAGAGACCATAAATCATCTTGAGGGTGATTGTGGGGAAACTAAGACTAGATTTTCCTATAGATATATACAGTTGGGTGGATTGGGAAATCACCATAGTAGTTGCAAGAACATCAGTGGCATTTGGAACAAATGAGTTCCTTGCCTTAAATATTTGTTTAAGTTATGAACTTTGAATATGTGTTTATGTTAATGCTATGATGGACTATGCACGTGTCTATGTTGATTTTGATGGATTATCAATCTAGAAATGTGTGATCCATCTATTTGAAGTTATGTGGTAATTGTTTAACTAAAGAAATGATGGTTGAATGACATATCTGGTGAATTTGATCTAATCCTATGCATAGTTGTGATGAAATAGTAACAACAAAACAGTACTAAACTATGATATCAAAACCAGTAAACCTGTGATACTATAAAGAGATTAAAGTAAATAAATTTGGATTGATTTGAGTAATAATATGGTCATTGTTATAGATTGTAATATTTAAATATATTTTTATGTTGAATGGTTAATCTACCCGATGCATTGGGAAGCATATTCTAGTACATCTATTTTATATTTATGTGTTTACTCTGATTGTTGCATTGCCAACACAATCTTGTACAACTATGTTAATTTTTAATAACCCTAACAACTACATTGGGTAGCTAATCTTGATTGGATTGTAAAAGAGTTGTAGTACCTAACTATAGAATTTGACCATAGACTCTACTATAAATAGAATTGTAAACATAATTGAAAACCAAATCGATACAAAACTTATATATACAAATGTTGATGTGTATATATAATCTATTGAAGCAAGAACTTGTTGATTAAATAGTAAACAACTATCTAGTACATATATGATGAGATAGTTGAGCAATAAAACGATATGATAAACCTAAATATCGACAGATATAGATGTATCATAACTACAATTTAACAATCCTAATCTTTATTCCTAGGTTCCCAACCCACTCCACTACCTTTGGGTGGGTAAACCATTGGACCTTTTCAACTTGCATTAGTATAGATAATATAGGCTTAGTTTTTATACCCTATAAACTAGTGAATCACAAGAGGATCAAGACCTAAAAGAGAACCCTAAAAGGAGTTATAGAAAAAAAAAAAATCCCTAACATGTGATATCTA
The DNA here is from genome assembly GCA_001517045.1 of Pseudotsuga menziesii. Classification (NCBI taxonomy): domain Eukaryota; kingdom Viridiplantae; phylum Streptophyta; class Pinopsida; order Pinales; family Pinaceae; genus Pseudotsuga; species Pseudotsuga menziesii. Next base: position 74,567 of record LPNX011184865.1, read on the forward strand.
CCCAAATGAATCTAGAATGAGATGCAATTACTACTTTGATGACATCACATTACCAAATAAGAATATTGATCCTAGATTTAAGACCTCTGTAGTGGGAAACACAATCTATCATAAATAATAAATTACAATATGGTAAATAGTCCATTAATAGTCCATGTGCATTAGAGTTAGTAATAACAATGAGAATCTTTATAAGATAAATGTTTGATAAAAGAACAAAGGGATTCCACTAGCCCAATCCTCGACTTACATGAGCGTACAAGTAGAGGAGTTATGAAAAACGCCTAGTAGAATATACATAAATTTCACAAAGAGTTATCATCATACAATATAAGGCATAATATATAAAATACCCATGGCTTATAAAATACATTAATTACCCAGGATCCGAGGGGTTGCACATGCGACATTATCTGTAAATAAGATGTAGACGTGAACACGTATCATATATATAATATAAAACAAATCTATATAAGAATGTTAGTCACAGTAGAATAATCATCAAAGTAAGGCTTGGGATGAAACATAAATAATACATAATCATGGTGGTTAATCTATGATGATCCTAAAAATGCTATTTGCATAACTAGCTGGTGAGGGAATCAATACTCAACCATAGGCTAAGTTTTTACTTGTTCTATACAAGCCCTATCACCATAAATACATAACAAAAAGAGTGAATCCTTAACGATTAGGCTTGTAATCCAAACTATATACAACCTTCAAAATATATCTATCCAATTCAAAAGAGTTTTTGTGTGTGTGTATAACAAGCGATTCATTAAAGTTAACAAGCGATTCATTAAAGTTAACCTATGCATGGAACACGTACCAAAAAGGGGATCGATTCATTCATCGATATTGGGGTTATCAAAAGGGTTTTATCAAGGGAGTGCTTATATTTCTTTGAGAGACAAAAATAAACATAAATGAGTTACCAGGATCACACGATCCACACCCAACATAACCAAGGCCGAATCAAGGGAGGTGACGACCTCCTCTTGGCTCGAACTTGCATATCTAATTAACAATCATAATAATAGTGGGTGGATAAAAATAGAGAACTAATTTGTGACTAGAAAACAAAAAGCATTATCCATAGTGTGAATCCTGTAACTAAAGGAAGACATCCTCAACTAAGTCATCATATAAATGGCTATGTGCATATTTATATTCACTAGTTAAACAATCAACAAACATACTTTGGGTAAAGGAATGAATTCGAAAAATATATCTATATAAACCCTATGGAATGGGTTAGTATCCGGATACCCCCGTTCTATTTATTGAATCATTTTCCCATAAGAGTGTCTTGCCACCATGGAGGAGGCATAGATGGAGAAGACGTTATATGGGGGCCATAAATTAAAACAATCATAGTAAGGATACATCAACTATATCTTGGAACCAATATATCTTAGCTCTCCACTTGCGGCTTGCATGTGAATGTCGAGGTTGTGTGAGATCGATCCATTTGTTCCCATTCTCAACATTGGGTAGAAGCTCTTCCCTCCTTTCCTCTGGATGCAACCAAGGTTCCCCATTTAGAGAAGGGGAATGATCTTCCAAACAAATTCGCGGGACAAGAATAGTAATTGAGGTTGTCATGGGGAGAGAGTGGGCTTATCTAGCGATGGCTTAGAGAGGGAAGAGGGGGAAATACTAAATTGAGAGTTATTTCCCCCTTAACCATGGATTTGATTAGCTAATTATAAGGACATTCCCCTACCAAGAAGAGCATGTCATGATAGGATCCCTCCTTGACATCCTTAAAAAAATTAATTGCCATGTTTATAGGAGGAAATGCCTCCTCTTTTTGGGTCGATGCAACAGTTTCAATGTTTGTGGGTCAGTGGGATTAACACCATGATAATGTCAGTACCACGGTGGTAACCACCTCCACTTGGAGTGGTGGTGGGAATCCATGCTGGATTGTAACATAACCTAGCAATGTGAGGTTATATCATGGCTAACCTAGAAGTAGTGTAATGGTTTAATCTATGGGTAATGTTGGTAAAATGAATTTATGTAAATATATATGGTTAATGATTGGTATATGTTTGTGTGTGTGTGGGGATGAGAAACTGATATATATCACTTGATGAAGGATTCGTAAAGAGTGCAGTGACTCTGTACAACTACCATGGCTTAGGTGAGTTAATAAGTTGTATAGTAGCTAGACCTGAGCTAGTGGCATCTAATCAATAAATTAGTATACATAAAAAAATATGGGTCATGTTTCCTGTTGCAAATAGTTTAGATAATGGAGAGTTAGTGAAGGAGTATGTGGATGAATAGAATGCATAGGCAGCCACAACAACCTAAATTTTCTATCAAGAAAAGGTAACCACTCATCGACCCATCCCTTTACTATTTAATATGTATCATGAATCAATATTATAAAACAAAAAGTAAGTGTGCTGGGAACATGAAAAAGTGGTATTAGAGCCAAGGTTGCAACACTTGGACATTATGGACTCAAATTCCCCAACACACACACACACACACACACACACACACACACACACACACACACACACACACACACACACATATTATTTTATTTTTTAATTTTTTAATTTATTATTATTATTAATATTTTTTAAGATGGAACATCGCTCGGGAAACCATCAAGTACTTTCCCATTTTTTTTAGGATGGCACCTGAGGTAAAACATTGGCCCTGATTACGGGGCTTAACCCATTGGGGTCATCAAGTGAGGCCTCAACATAGCCACTCAGGGATTTGATCCCGAGACATTTTGCTAGCATAAACAACTCTCAACCACTTGAGCTAACCCATCAAGCTCATACATACATACATACATACATACATACATACATATATATATATATATATATATATATATATATATATATGATATGAATTTTTTTAGAGCCAAGGTTTCAACACTCGGACATTGTGGACTCAAATGCCCCAATATATATATACATATACATATGTATGTATATATAAGTATGTATATATATATATATATATATATATATATATATGTATATATTTTTCCCTGAGAAAAAAAACTTTATCCTTTTGAATAATCATGGACTCCTCCAGAGGAGGATACAATTCTGCCTTATCAAGATTTTCACAAAGTCACCTTAGTAGGTGTACATAATTGCCTTACACGGCTTTCATTACAAAATGTACAATGTTGTCTATACTTTCCATCACTGTGTTGTCATTACATTGCTGCACCTTTGTTTTTTCATATCGTTGTCTTTTGTCTGCTTTCAAAATCAGGATCCATACTTCTCTATTTCTTCAAAGAGGAATGTGGAACATAATGGAGTCCCCTTCATCGAAGATCTCACCCTCGATTACCCCTGGTTGAATGGCTAGTGCTTGTTTTGAGAGTACATTTGCTTCTGAATTGTATTCCCTACATACATGGTTGAAATTAAGAGCTGCAAAGCACGGTAGCATTGACCGAAATGTTCTCAAAATATTTTGTAAATGAGGGGCTCGTATGGTGTTTCTTTCTTGAGCCCACTCTATCACTGTTTTAGAATCCCCATGTATATTCAACTTGGAAATTTGTTTGTCTTTTTCTATCTTTAGTGTGGGCTAGAGAGCCATTAGCTCTGCTTTAGTATTAGTTTCTCTTCTCATTCCCACTTTGAACGTTATTTTTTTTGAATCAGTTATACATATGACCCCACCTGCCCCACCAATGGCTAGATCTCCTTGGCTGGTGCCATCGAAGAATGCCCATGGAATAATTTTATCAATGACTGGGGCTGTGACTGTGGCTGTCTTGTGTTTTCCAATTTTAGGAGCTATTCTACGTTCCTGGACTTTCTACAGTAGCAATGTTGAAGAGATGTTAATGGGATTCCAAATGTTCTTAAAAATTGCTCTGTTTCTGGCCTCCCATATTGTAAAAGTAAAAAGCACAGGGAAAGCTTTGAATTCGTATACCGCTTTGTTGTCCCACCACTACTTGTTCTGCTCCCATGAGTCTTCCCTTCTAATCACTCTGCCCTTACTGAGAGTTCTAGCGATGCCATCCAAACTTGTCCTGCATAAGTACAAGTACCGAACAAATGGGAAGTGAGTTCATCATCATTTTTGCATAAAATGCAAATCCTTGGGCCTTGTAAGCCCCTTTTTCTTAGATTCTCCCATGTTAGTAATTTGTTATTCATTTCCAACCAAAATGTAAGAATGGTTTTTAGTGAACTATTGCATTCCCATATTCCCTTCCACCACCAAGCTTTCTCTCCATTGAATTGTTCCATTATAGCAACTTCATACCCTTTTTTTCCTATTAATTCTCCATCTTTAGCGTTTCTTGTCCATATTAATTTATCCTTGGTGTCATCTTCCAGGCATACACAATTTTATATAATCTTTCCAGCACTCAACTTCTTCTCCTTCTAATTGAAACTTGCTTTCTTCCTTCCATCTTGTTCTACCTGTGTAGTCCGGGATTCGAACTTTTGCATCTACAAGTTTATAACATATCTGCTCTCCAAGCTTGTTTAATACCAGTTGTGGAATCCTATAATCCTCTCCTGCTTTAGCCTAAGCATCCAGACCTATCCTTATGCTTTTTCCATTCCCAATTTCCCATGCTATCCATGTGCCTATAAGAGGGAATGCTAATACCATGGATTTCCATCGAACTGAGCCATTTTTTTAGGACTTATTAGGGATTCTGATCCAATCTGTTATTTCCATGTTTGAACAATATTTGGAGCATACCACTCTGCCCCACAAAGAGTCTGTGTTTTGTATGAGTATCCAAAGAGTTTTACCTTCCAATGCTTTAGTGAAAAGGGGAAGGTTCTTTATGCCCCATCCTCCTATCTCCTTGGGCTGGGCTATGTTAATCCATTGAACCAGAGGTATTCCATTGTTTTGTTTACTAGATTTCCAACAAAAATGTGAAGCATAACTTCTGGATCTTTGTGAGAAATCCTTTAGGAATGTAAGCTATCAAAGCCCAATATACAGGGATACTCTGAAGCACTACTTTGACCAAGACTAATCTTCCTCCCCTGGACAAAAATATGCTAGCCCAAGATAAAACACGATCCTCTACCTTTTGAAATATACACATACAGTCTTTAAAAGCATAGAAATTTGGCTTGAGAAAAAATCCTAAATGATTAAAACCTTCACCCAGTGGTTTTGTTGGATAGGCTAATATCTCCTTTGTTTTTTGTGCTAGCTCACCTAGGAATTCATTGTGAGCTAACATTGATTTTTCTATGTTGATTTTCATTCCTGTGGCCTTCATGTATTTTTATATCAATGTAGCATATTGTGTCGAATTCTCTTCCTCCCCTATCCCGAAGAGCAAAACATCATCTACAAATAAGGTATGAGTTACCTCCTTAGTTCCCGATACTTTTACTCCTGTGATCCTTCCTTCTATCCTAGCTTTCACAATTAATCTGCTTAAAGCATCGGCCACTAGAATAAAAATGAATGGGGATAGTGGGAATCCTTGTCCAATACCTCTTGAGGGCCTAAATAATTCCGAGAGAGAACCATTGATCAATATTGCAAAGGAGGTGGACTGGATGCACCCCAATATCCACTCTACCAACTCCATATTCATCCCTAGTTTTATGAGGACTAGTCTAATGAAGGTCCAACTTACCCTGTCATAAGCTTTTGAGAGATCTAATTTTAAAGAAAAATATGATTTCTTCTCCTTTTTTATAGAGTGTATCACTTCTTGAGCTATAGAGACTGCATCCAGTATTTTCCTATTCTGTAAGAAACCAAACTGCTCCTATGTAATGACCTTACTTAAGATTGGTTTGATTTTTCGTGCTATAAGTTTTGCTATTATTTTGTAGATCACATTACAGCATGATATTGGTCTGTAGTTTTCAAATGCTTCACACTTCTGTTTCTTAGGTATTAAAGAAATGAAGCTACTATTCATATTGCCTAACACTTTTCCTGACTTTATGGATTCCTGAACCACTGCTAGTATGTCCTTTTTGATCAAATCATAAAACCCTAGAAAAAACTCTAGGGTAAAACAATTTGGGCTAGGACTCTTCCCTCTCTGAAAATAGTGTAACACCTGAGTGATTTATTCCTCTAGAATGTCTTTAGTAAGCTTGTCATTCATCTCCTCTGTTATAGCTCTTGGGAACAAGTCAAGAACTTCTAACATTTCTCCTATTGGGCATCCTGTAGGTTCTTTAAACAATTTGTGGAAGTGTTCTACAACAGCTTTTGATTTTTCTTCGAAGGTCTTGGCCAAAATTCCTCTTGTATTATTCACCTCATGGATTGTGTTGATTCATTTCCTTTGAGAGGCATATATGTGAAAAAAACTTTGTATTTTGATCTCCTTCAACCAGCCACTGAGCTCTGCTTTTCAACCTCCATTTTTTTTCTTCCTGTGATAATAGGCCATCTTTCGCTGCCTCTAATTTTTTAAGTTATTCTAGCTCTACACTACTGAATAATCCTTCTCTATTATTATCATATACCTCCTTTATTTGTACTTCTACCCTCTTCAGAGTTTTTTGTTGCCTCCTCCTGTAATTTTCGTCCCAATTTTTTGAAATCTTCTTCGCTTTCTCCAAATTTTCCATAAATTGTTGCATCTGAGAGTGATTTGTTTCTGGTTCTAAAGGTACCCATGCTTCTAAGATGAGGCTACAATAATCCTCCTCTTATAACCATTGGGGTTTGAACTTGAATGGTGCCGGAGGTTTTTCTTCTAGGGTATAGATAATAAGGACTATTGGGAAATGATCTGAGTTGCCTCCTATTTCTACTAAAGCCTTTAGAATGATATTACTACCTATTAAGTGTCCTGAGACCAAAAAATTATGCAATCTCTTCGAGACTACCTATTCCCCACTCCTTTTTTTTCTCCACATGGGGATGATTTTTACAGGGTCTACATCCACCAATCCCTTTTGTTCAAACATATGTCTGAAATAGAGCCCCAAAGAGTCCGCTCTGGCATTCTTCCCCCATACTTCGCTGCTAGACATGGTTAGGTCTAGGTCTCCTCCAAGTATCAAATTTTGGACATCTAGAGCTCCAGATTCTTTCAACTTTTCCCAGAAGGTTTTTCTATCATAGAAAGGTCCATAGACATTCAAAATCAAATACTTTTCCCTTGTTTCACTATCCTCCAGTTCTGTTCCTATTGTTGTATCAAATTTATGTACAGAAATCATTTTTAGGGCTGGGATCCATGTTGTTAGGGTTCCTCCTGAGTGCCCATCAGCATCATTGCTAGTAATTTCCCAATCCTTTATACATTCTCTCACTATCTCTGCTGCCTTATTACCTTTTGTCATGGTTTCTTGTAGTAATATTACCATAGGGTTCATCGTGGTTATGAGCCATTTCAGAGGGATTTTCTTGGGTTCGAATCCTAACCCTCTGATATCTATGGACAAGATTTTCATTTGATAATGCCCTCTGGGCCTAAATCTCTAAGCACCCTTGAAATTGTACCTTGTTTTTCTTGTTTGATCTCTAAGATCGCACGTTTCTGAGCTTTTGAGAGGAAGGATTTTCTACCCATCTGAGGTTTCGGTTCCGTGTTTGGGGCTAGCCCTCCTATTGAAATCCATTCATTTTTTTCTTTTGAAACCCTAGGTCTTAAATCATATTCCATTTTCCTTTCTCTTAACAATTCCTTACATTGAACTTTTTTTTTTTTCTTTACCAAGGGAGTTATTATTACTGTCATCATGCTTAAAATTAACCATTGGATAATAGTTGTTACCTTTGGGTTCTGCTGCGGACGGTCGGGGCTCACTGGTTCCTAAGATTTTTTGACCATTTTGTGTGATTCTCGCATCTTCGATGATGTGTCCTTCACTCCCCGCTTCAGTCGCTATCAACGATTCCTGAGGGTCTTCTTTGGTTACTATTTCACTATCACCACCTTTTATCAAACCTTCTTCTTCCTGACGCTGACTACTTTCTTTGCCACCTTTTCGGTCTTTCCTCGTTTCTGGATCTGAGATTTTCTCTTCTCTTACTGAATTTTCGCTTGAGCGTTTCTCCTTAGTTCCCTTATTCTTAACTGATTCTTTTTCTTCTGCCGCTTGCGAAGACTCTACTGATGCTGCTTCCTTGCACCCTCTCTTACTAATCTAGACCTTCTGAAACTAGGTTTTGATTGTGTTATTCAGACAATTGATTAATAGATGACCCACCTCTCTACAACCATAACACCAGAATGGGATTTTCTAATAGTCTAGGCTCTATTTCCATTGGCTTCCATGCATATTTATCAGGATTTCCTCATAGAGCCCATCCTTCAAGTCTATCTCGACTAGAATTCTTGCGTACCTGCGATCAAAATTGTGGTCCGAGTCAGGTTCTAAAGCCATGGATTTTCCTATCGTATTGCCAATTGCTTTCAGGCATTCCTCCTCCAAAAACATCATTGGTAAACTTGGCATTATCACCCAAAATTGCTGAATATTGAAGGGTTTTCTTGTCGCATCAAAGTAAATTCTCCATTTTTGTAGAGTTAAACATGATGGCCCCCATATCCAGCTTCTGTCCAATATTTTTTTCCTGTCCTATTCATACTGTAGCTTCATCATGAACCATCCTCTTGGAAGGATGTGGAAATCAGGGCTATACCCAATCTCATCTTTCCAATTCTGCTCGATCCAGTTCATAATTGCCTCATGCCCTGGATATTTTCCACAAATTCATCCCACAATGGCGTGCTCCAGGTAATGGGGGATTTCACCAAGGTTTATTTCTCTGCATATTATTAATTCAGCATTGCCTTTTCTCGATCTTAATCCCTTTGATTTATGCGGGTGCTTTTTACTGGGGCAATGATTTCCTGAACTGGTATTGCTGGAGGCGTTCATTAGATTGTGCGACTTATATTGGTCTTTCGTACCTTCCTCTATTATGATATTTTTCTCCTTTGAGTGTGCGAACTATCTTCCCATGTCCTCTCTCCGCGTCTCCGTTTTTTGCCCACTCCGAAATTCTTCTTCTGAACAGAAAGCGGAGGTCTCCCATTCTTCTGGGGAGTAGTCAACTTCATTGATCCACATCTTGAATCTACCTTATCTTCCTTTCTACCTGCTTGCTACTTCGCCTTCGGCCTTTTCTCCTCCATTACCCGAGATTAAAAATTCAAAAGAAAATTTTCAGCAATGAAGAATGTCCCTCTTATGCTATCTCGCTCATGCTCCCTCCGATTCCCTTATGCTCCCTTCGCTTCTGCTCCTTCCGCTCCTTTCCGCAGAGATCCATGATGTGCAAGTATATGTATATGTATATGTATATGTATATGTATATGTATGTATATGTATATATATATATATATATATATGTATATGTATATGTATATGTATATGTATATGTATATGTATATGTATATGTATATGTATATGTATAT
>LPNX011184865.1:84361-95198 GCA_001517045.1 Pseudotsuga menziesii
TACATACACACACACACACACATATGATATGAATTTGTTTAGGGGGGTGATGGACGTCTGTGGCTCATCATCGAGAGGAACGAAGGTAAAAGGTCAATGTAGCAGTCTCCGAGGGTGATGAAATAGGTGAACCTTATTTTTGTCTTTTTATTCCCATGTTTTCACTAGAATGAGTTCACGTCATTTCTTCTACACATGTAACCCACAAAACCCTTAGAAAAGGAAAACTCGGGTGGAAGCAAATGGAATTGGATGAGGTGGATTATGACAACCCTTCTCTAGAGGGGTCCATATTCTTAGAAGATGATGAATTTAAGTGGAGGAGAGAGATGATTGATGATTTGAAAACCCGCTCTCCCATCTGTAATACAAATCATGATCATAATTCAATACCCAAATAAGCTAATGATGGAGCTGGTATGTCGAATATTGAACCAGAGAAAGAAGCTGGTCATAAGAAGGGTGCCAAAACAAAACAAAAAAACATCTTGCTTCCTTGATGGTCGGAAGAGAGATTGGAATTGAGGAGGTACCTGCTTACCTTAATTAAGTGTTTGTGGAAAGTTTTGTGGTAAGTCTGTTAGAGAAAAAGAACTACGCAACTGGATGGAGAAGAATTGGAAAGGGGTTTTAGACCAATTTCCAACTTTCCATAAAATTTCATGAGGGTGGATTCTATTTAGAATCAACTCGGAACTGGATAAACAAATATTGTTGCAAGAGAGATGGTGTTGGGGATCCTAAAGACTAATATTAAAAGAATGGAAAGTTGACTTTGATGATAAGAGGGATCCTTATAATGTTCAATATATTTTCGTAATCTTTCCAGGTCTTCCCATGATGTTTCAACAAAAACGAATTTTGGAAGCGATCAGATGGAAGTTAGGGAACTTTATAGCTCTGGAGGAAAATTGGGATCACTAGGTTGACAAAAAATGCACAAAGATTCTGGTATAATTTTGATCTTCACGATTGTCTGTATGAGGAAATAAAGGTTGAATTGAATGGGAGTATATGAAATCAACGTCTCAATTATTGAAAAATACAATTTTAGTGTTTCAGCTGTAGACAAATGGGTCATCTGGCTTGGGACTATCTATGACCTTCTCCCATGCACATGCATAATAAAGTATGGATAAAAAACAATCTAAAGAAGAGGTAAGTGAAATAAGTTTAAAGGGCGAAGATAAAAGTTACGGACAACAACTCCCGGAGAATACAACAAGTGAAGTTGGTAAATGAAAGGAGAACGTGCACAAGGAATATACATGCAAAACTATTGAGAAATTGTCATCTCGTTCAAGTAATCATGATAATTCGCTTCATAATTTTCCCTCTTTTCTTCTCCCTTTTTCTGGTAATACAACCATCATTGACAAGCCAAGTCCCTCTTAGGTCTATAACCCTTCTCCAAGTACATCACCTATCAGGGTCTAGGAAAAGGAAGGACCGGTCATTGCCTCCCCCACTATTTTAATAAAGTGTGATTCTCAAAATACGACTTTAAATAAGGTGTATAACACTAGGTTATTAGAATTAATTAATCCTTCTTTGTCCAATATAGTCTATTTGGTCATTTTTCCTAACTTAGGGGGTAATTATTATTGTACTAGAGTGTCAGGGACACACCTAGATGTTATCTTCAACTTAATACATGTCCATGCATGAGTTTATGTGCCTCTGGGAGCAATCCCTACATTATATGAACCCTCTCTAAGTGCCACCAACAACATCCATTTGTTGGTTGTGGTGGGTAAGCGGTTATGATGAGTTAACCTCAAGTTACAATCAATTAGATCAATTTCAGTTAGCGTAGCGTGATTGTTGCATGCATGAAGGGAGAGTGGATCCTTTTTCCCACCTACCTCATCAGTTAATTGATTGTATATTTTTTTAGACATATGAAGTTATACTAGTGAGCTCCAGTAGTGATTTAGACACTGAGTTAGCTAATAAGTCAATTAGAACCGATAGATTTGAATCCTATCTTTAGTGTTCGAATTCTATTTATTGTACAATAATTGTATTATTGATTGATGAATGAAGATTAATGTTGTTATTAACTGAGAAATTCTTGTCTGATTTATCTGAAATTTGTGGCATGAATTTCCTCTTCAGTGCACATTCTCTTTGATTATTCCACTGCATAATTCCCTTCCTACAACTTTCATATTTTCCTGTAGATCAATGGTTCACAAAATTAACATGCTATCAGAGCCTTGTTTAGGCTAGTAGCAGACCTTGTCTGATCTCCATCATGAACCAAAAGCAACTAACTTTCCACATAATTCCTATAATTATTTCCTTGATAACTCTAGATTCTATCTAGAGAACTCTCTGCAGGTGTGATGAACTCTAAAAAAGTGCACATGTTGACGTGGAAAGGATTGAACTGAAATTTGATTGAATTGAATTGGTTTTGAATTGTTCTTTGTAGGTATCTACATATATTATTGAGGAATTGACTGATTAACATATAAAACGATGGAGGATTCTTTCGTTCTCATATCTAAAATCCTTACACCCTTCAATTACATTGATTGGAGGGAAGATATGTAGGTATTTTTGGGAAAACTAAGACTATTTAGGATGACAATGGGAAGAGAATATGAGCCCCAATAGTATGTTGAGAAGAACAATTTTTTGAATCAGCTTGATGAAGCCTTTGGCTTAATTGTACTCACATCTCCCGGGATATTTTGTTCCATCTTGAGGGAAAAAGGACTTTGAAGGAAGCTTGGGAAAATCTTGAATATTTGTTTGGAAAACAAGATGAGCTTTGAGGGCATATTTTGGAGAATGAGATCAATGCACTCCAACCCAGCAGTTTCGAAACTATTCAACAATTATTTACAAAGTAAAAAGTACTAGTACTGCAATGCAAACGGTGCAGATTAGAGAGGAAAGATGAGCATCTTGTGCTATTAGTGCTAAGCAAGATTGGTTGGTATTTCTTTGTCTTTGTCTCTACATTCCATTTTGGAAGAGATTATATTCCTAGTTGGAAGATTCCTTCTCTAGATGCTTTTGCTGAGTACTTGATACAAGAGAAAGATAAATTGGTTCAAATGGGAGTGATTCAATCCTCCAAGAAACAAGAACTCTTTGTAGGGGACTCAAATAATGCACAAGAATGAGGGAAGAACAAAGGTAAGGAGACAAAAAACATTGTTTCAAAGCCAAAGGAGAATCATATATCTTCCAATGGAGCCTCAAGTTCCAATAAAACGAAGAAATTTGAGAAGACCTGATGTCTCTACTGTATGAGAGGCTTTCATCCAGAGAGTCAGAGCATGAAGAAGACCATTGAAGAGTTTACAAAACTCCTTGAACATAACAATATTTCCCTTCCATAAGGTGCAAATATGTCTGAATCTGGAGAGAAGAATGAAGAATATGAGAGGTGACATGCTTTGAAAGCAGGCTTCACTCAGTCAAAGGCCTATCTTATTGATTTAGGAGCATGCAACCACATGGATTCCTCCAAATAATCCTTCACTACTCTGGATATCTCAGGAGGACCTAGCATTCATATGGGGGATAATTCACATATCCCAGTTGTTGGGAGAGTTTCTATTAAAATCCAACACAGAGAGTTCAATAATGCACTCTATGTGTTCTCTCTTGCAACAAATTTGTTATCTGTTTATCAGATGACACATACTGGCTCGCCAAAGCAAGTTGTATTTGGTATTGACTTGGTGGATATCTCATATATATCAACTAGGGATATTATAGATAAGGGTGTTCTAAATCATGCCTCCAATAGATATAAATTCTCACACTTTCTTCCATAGTTATATCCAGTACAATCTTAGCAGTCAATCAAAAGGGAAGGTAAAAACTCTCTTTCATCTACATTTGCAGATAATGATATGTTGTTTAATATTTCAATTTCAGAATATGAGGAACAATATCAACTTGATCTTGATATTGATATTGCACCTCAATATGATATAGATCCATCTCCGGCTCCTATTCCAAATTAGAAGCCTAAATGGGTTGGAAATCTCATTGAAGTAGTTGGGAATGTTGCTGGGGATCCGGATGCTAGAATAAGAATAAGGTACTGGTATCATAATGAATATGTTGCACTCTCTCACATAGCTTAGCTACATATAGAGTGGTGCAATAAACTTTCAGAGAGATGCTACCTGATGATGATGATTGATCCATAATTTGGCCCACTGATGAACAAAATGGATCATTACATTCCTCCTCCAGAAAGAAGAGACAAAAACAACATTCAATAGATCAAAAGAAGATGGTAAGGTTCATGTGCACACTTCTAGGATTTTGATGCATAGAAGAACCATTATTTTACATGGATTCTCCATAGAGTTGCAAATTGCAAAAAAAATTTCACAAGTTTTTGCCTAGAGAGAATTTTTTTCTCTTAAGTATAGTTGGTTTCCTAATTCCTGCTTATTCTGACGGGGGTTTTTTCCCATGAGGATTTCTCCATTCTCCTTATTTTATTAAGCAATATTTTATGTCATTTATATTGTATGGGTGACTTTGTCCTATTATCTAAGGCCCAATTTTTCCAAAGTTAGGATTAAGGGGGGGTCTTAGGATTCATTAATCCTCATTTGTCCAATATAGTCTATTTTTTGTTTTTCCTAAATTAGGGGGTAATTATGACTATACTAGAGTGTGGGGGACACACCTTGAGGTTATATTCCACTTACTGCATGTGCATGCATGATTTTATGTGCCATTGGGAGAAATACCTACATTATAGGAGCCCACTCTGAATGCCACCAAAAACCTCCATCAGTTGGTTGTGGTAGGTAAGCAATTATGCTGAGTTAACCTCCAGTTAAAATTAGTTAGATCAATTTCAGTTATCCTAGTGCCAGTTTTTCATGCATTAATCGAGAGTGGCACCTTTTTCCCACCTACCTCATTAGTTAACTGATTGTAGACCGATTTAGACATCTAGAGTTATACTAGTGAGATCAAACAATGATTTAGACACAATGAGTTAGCTAATTAGTCAGTTAGAACTGATAGATTCGAACCCTATATTTAGAATTCAAACTCTATTTATTGTATAATCATTGCATTATTGATTAATGAATGAAGATTAATGTTGTGATTATCTGAGCAATTCTTGTCTGATTTATCTGAAATTTGTGGCACGAATTTCCTATTTGTTGTACATTCTCTTTAATTATTCCACTGCATAATTTCCTTACTACAACTTTCATATTTGCATGTAGATCAATGGTCCACAAATTTAATATAGGTTTATGGTGTCATCCATGGAAAGAGTGATGGAGTGGTTTTTGGAGGTCTAATTTTAGACCCTCTGCTAAAGACTACCTTAGGTAGATAGTCATATTTGGCGAAAGAAGAAAAGAAAACTGTTATAGATATACAAGTAGGAAAGAAGTATACAATTAAAGGGGCCCTTAGAGCAGGTAAATCCCTTCCTAGGGTTACCTGTTGTTATTTTTATCTTTCAATGCAAGGTGCTAGGGGGAACCCCCAAACAAAATGCCTTCAAGAGGATGATAAAAAAATTGAACCCATCCGTTATCCTTGACCAAGAAACCATGTCTAAAGGATTAAAGGCTCAAGAATTTTTTGGGCATTGGTTGAAGGAATGATACTTTGACTATATGGACACGGATTGTCACTTGGGTGTTTTATTATCCACATGGAGCCCAAAATTAGTAAAAATATCAAGGAGAAAGTTTGATTCACTCTTGAAGACAATATTAGAATACAGTTCTAGAAGACAAGTCAACATGCAAAACCTTTTCCATTATAAATGTATACAGGACCTTCATAAATCGTAGATATTTATGGGAGAACAACGATACTAAATGAATCTGGGAGACTCAAAATTTGATCCTAGGTGGGGATATAAACCTCACAATTTTAGATGAATAAGTTTGGGTAAATTTGTCAAGGACATGCTCACTCAATCATTTTTTCAATGCCCTTTTTGAATCCAAATGTCTTGTAGATGTCCAACATTGAAATCTAGAGCCCATTTGGAGGAGTAGGAGGAGTGGGGAAAGAGCAATATAGAATAGACTGAACATATTTTTGATATCAGAGAACCCGCTTATAGAATATTTAACTCTCACTTCTTGTGTTGATAAAGGAGGACTTTCGGATCATCGCCCAGTCATGTTATCTATTTTTCTATAGGATTGGAAGCCATCCACTATGTTCAAATTCGGTCCTGTGTGGTTAAAGGAAGAAGAATATCAGATTTTGGTAAAGGGAATATTGTCACATTTAATGCTAGATTCTCAGGACTCATGTATGAAAAAATGATGAATAATTCAACAAATGTAAACAAGGATTCAAAAGAATGGGAAAAAGTGTTCCAAGCAAACAACCAGACCCTATTAAAAGAGGCAGAAGCACGAATATCATAAATTTATAAACAAAATGAAGTTGGGGTTTTCTCAGAGGAAGAGTTATAGAAGCTTAATAAATACAAAGTTAATATAACAGAAATGCTAGCAAGGAAAGAACAGTTGTAGAGACTCAAGAGCAGAGTGATCTGGATAGAAGAAGGGCATAATATCACTAATTTTTTCCACCATTTTTCTTCTCATATAAGGAATATCGACAAAATTGTGAAGATATAGAATGACCAAGGCTCAAAGATCACTTCATTCAAGGAAAAAGTGGAGGTGGGGGTCTCATATTTCAAATCTATGTTTAAATAGCAGGAGGGTTGTCCCATTCAATAAATATTGCAAATACTGGGACTCTTTACAAGATCGGTAATAGAGGAAATTAATGATTCTCTTACAAATCGGGTTACAAAGGAAGAATTTTTCTAGATAGTACAATATTTTCTAAAACAAAAGAATCCTGGTCCATATGGGCTCTTGATTGAGTTTTTCTAAGGATTCTATGAACTAGTAAAAAATGATTTGATGATGGTAGTTTGGGAATCACAACATTCTGGAAAAGTCTTGGATGCTATGAATTCAACATTCCTAGCCTTAATACAAAAAAAAGAAAAACCTTTGTCCTTTGCTAATTTTCGACCAATTTCATGTTGCAATGTGGTCTACAAGATAATATCCAAGGTAATTGCACAAAGACTTAGGCCCATTTTAAGTCATACCATTTCAGAGGAACGATTTGGATTTCTATTAAATATCCAAATATATGATGTACTTTCAACTTTCCCTAGCTCAGGAGGCAATTCACTATATCAATAAGAATAAGGTATGTGCTTTTTCTTTAAATCTATATCTATCCATGTCTTATATTAGGGTAAATTTGAATTTTCTCCATATTGCTTCTCTAAGTTGGATTCTCAATAGACTTGGTAAACTGGATTATCGGGTGTATTTATTCAACCTATTTTGTGGTCCTCATCAATGGTTCTTCGTCCCCGTTTTTTCAATCATTAAGAGGGTTGAGACAAGGTTTCCTGCTATCTCCTTTTCTTTTCTTAATGATAGTTGAAGCACTGAGCAAGTTGATGTAACTGGATAAAAGGAAAGGGTCTTTTAAGGGAGTAGGGGTTTCAAAGTTTGTGGAACTGACACATATTTGGTTTGTAGATGATGTTCTCCTGTTGGGAGAATCTTTGATGGAAAATTTGCAATCAATTTCCAATATTCTATGTCTTTACAAAAATCCATAGGAATGTAGATCAATGTAGAGAAATGAAATTTGGTTTTCAACAGGATCTCAGAGGACACTAGCTAGAGAATTGGGAATGCAGTGGCTTACCCATTAAGATTGTTTTTTGAAGGCTTCAAATATTTAGGAATTTTCCTAAAACCTAATTCTTATGCATTCAAGGACTGGTTGTGGCTATTCAAGAAGGTGGAATCACGAATCTCTTGTTAGTAAGATAAATTCTTGTCAAGAAGTGGCCAAATGATTTTGCCTAAAGGAGGTTCTCTAGAACATTCTTGGGTACTGGGAATCTATAGCATACATCCCAAAATGAATTTTGATGAAGATATTATAGAAGCAATGCTCCTTTCTATGGACAACCAACAAACAAAATAAAGGGGTTATGTTGGTGAAATGATATACAATTGCAAACTTGAAAGAATTGGGTGGCTAGGTGATAAAGAACCCAGTTATATTTAGTCTGTCGACCTTAGCTGCAAAATCTTTATGGATATTGGCTAAAAACACAGATTCTCTGTGGGTTAAAACTCTAACTTCTAAATACTTCCCAAATTATTTTATTGTGGATTGGTTCAGATGTGGAGAAAAATATCATAAGGGAGGGTCTATAGGCTGGGAATATTTAATTGTCTCTTTTCCCCTAATTGGAAATTGGAAAACTCAGAGAATTATAAATGGAAAGAATGTGTGAATAGGGAAATATCCTTGCGTCAGAGCTAGAGAGGATTACAAGCTCTATGATAATATATTAAATCCAAAATTAAAGCTTCAAATATTACAATGCTTGTTGATGCAAAGTCTAATTTTTTTGTCAAGATGGTGATTGATTTAATTGGAAATTATCATAGGAATTAGGTCTAGATGGAGATGAAGACACTGAATGGGAAATTTTCATTAACAATATTAGAATTATTTTCATCTCATTGGAAAAAAATGAAACAGATAAATTGGTTTGGACAAAGAATAGAGCTATAGGGGGATTCTCGTCAAAACTGAGATATGAAGCTCATGCCATCAACATATTTACTAGAGATAATAAATGGTGTCTAGTTTTATGGAATACCACATGACCTCTAAAATCCAAAATCGTACTGTGTCTTTCCTTAAGTGATAAATTTCTCATTTGGGAAAACTTGTTAAAGAGAGGATGGCCTATCCCGTGATGGTGTGCTCTATGCCAATTGAGTTGTCAAATTGATTCTCACTTATTTAACTCATGTGCTTATGCAGAGGCTATCTGGAGCACCTCTTTAAAGAAATTGAGCAACTCATAAATCCATATGGAGCCCTCTTTGGAGAAGTGTTGTCACAAATGGTGGAAGCTTCCTTTGGTACACTGTTTTGATGCCTTTCCTTCTCTTTTCATTTATGACATTTGGTGGGTGAGGAACTCTGCAATTTTCCAAGATCAAAGAGTCCCCATTAAAGTCACTTCAGCTTTAATTGGGTAGTGGAAAAAAGAACATAAGAAAGAATACAAATAGAAAAAGACCCATATTCTAGTTCATCCAAGCATTTGTAAGAAAATTCCATGGGATTACTTTGATGGAGAAAGCCAAGGTGAGCCTCCTCTAGGAATTTATGGTGGAATCATATATATCTTAGAGGAGGAAAAAATAAACATTCACCATGGACTAGGACATTGCACAAACAATAAGGCTGCGATGAAAACCCTCTGGTCCATTTTACACACAACACTAGCTTGAAATATTCACAACCTACAAGTTTTTGGAGATTCCAAGATGGTAATTGAATGGGAAATTAATAGGATTCATAAATCCCCTCATTTACAACCATTGTTGAACAAAATATAGAGACAAATAGGACTGTTTTCTTCTATCTCCTTCAACTGCACATATCGTGAACTAAACGAAGAAGCATATATGCTATCAAAAAATGCATTACTATTAGCTCCTATGTCATTATTGGTGGAGGAGAAGAGGAATTAGGCCTATCCTTAATCTGATATCTATTCTAGTCCATTCAAAAACAAATTATTCAGATAGTTAAAGTAAAATTAAGTTGTGTATGAAGTCAAAAATTCACGATGACAACAAATTTGGTATGAAGAATGATGTGCAGGTGCATGTAGAAAAAACACTCAAGGAAATATGAGAAAAAAATGTATATAATTTTTATTATGTATAGAGAAATTTGTAAAAGATGTAATGAAAATCCTTGGGATGTTTGAAAAAACTTCTTAGTGGGAGGAAGTGAAGAAGAGCTTTGATGTAATTCCTTTATGGATAGTGTATGTTTATTCTATATGAATAAAAAGATTTTTTTGTCCGAAATACACACACACACACACACACACACACACACATACACACACACATATACATATATGTGTACACACACACACACACACACACACACACACACACACACACACACACACACACACACACACACACACATATATATATATTCGACTTGCAACTAATAAATAGTTCAACTTTCAAGCAACAGGAATAAAACAGTTTGAAAAGTGAATAGGTAACTAAAAAATTATAAGTACTTAAAAAGAATGAGTGGTACACCCAATCAAGATGGGGTGGGAGAAGGATCCCCACTTGAAGAGAATGTATGTGTTGAATTTAACTTATCCCATAGAAAAACAATTGCTAACAAGATGTTGTAAACATTAAAATGCATGCAAGAAGAACGCCATAGCTTCAAGGATGACAATGTCAAGGCCTTGGAATAAAAACATGATATCAATGCCATTTTAATATAGAACTTAACCAAAACAAGTGGAATAAGCAACAAAGTTGCTTAGTACCTGCCTCCTAAGAAGAGATTGAAAATATATAGCAATAGGATAATTTTGCTATAAAAATATATGATAAAACAAATATAATTACAATTTGAAAGAAATTAAAACAAAAATGAATTAAAAAATGTCCATTTAAATACGATATAGGTTATTGCAATGTAGCATAAAACAAGCATATTCAAGCTTCCTTACATACTTCTAGTAATATTCTTGACTTATGTTATAAAAATATGCAAGCTTCTTTATAGACTAGCATAAATAGGAAATGAGAAATAATAGCTTATAAGACTATAAATTAAGATCATTGTTGTGAGAATAGTTTATTTATATTTTATTTATATTTTATTATAAATTTATAATGTTATACAAATATGCAAGTTTTTTTTATAGACTAGCATAAATAGGAAATGAGAAATAATAGCTTATAAG
>LPNX011184865.1:95490-116322 GCA_001517045.1 Pseudotsuga menziesii
CCAATTGCAATGTACATCCAACTTCTTAAGCACTCCTTCTAGTGGACTAAGGTGTTGGACCCACAAAAGCATTGTTACTTATACATCCATATTGAAGCAAAGAATTTCCATTGTCCAAGTCAATATATGGTATCTAAGAAACCCAAAATAACGACCCTCATCTAGCTCTCATACTTAGTCGAATTGCTTTTTCAAGCTATTTAACTCCCTATGCTCTAGTTGAAGAGCCCAATAGGAAGGAGGCCAGAGCTTTTTAATAAATCCCTAACCTTATTTGAACATGCCTCATACCTTAATTAGGTTATGATAATTATGCATTATGGGTAGGCATATCATTTTTTTCAATGTCACCATTTAAAATACCGGAAGAATACTGAAAATACCAGTGCGTAAAAGTTTGGTATATTTAAATTTAATTTTTAGAGATTTTCTAAAAATTTTTAAATACTATAATTCTTTTAACATACATACTTAAATAATATAAAACTCCTTAACACAAGAGATAAACACTGTAAAAACATACATATCAAATAAACATACATGCTCAAATAACTTGACTTGACTTGACTTAACTTTAGAGTTCAAATCTGTGCAGGATTCAATATTGAGTTCAAATCTGTGCTACACTTAAACCATGAATTTCAGTGTTTAGATGAGCAGTTAGGAATCTGCTCATTCAATCCATTTTAACGCCCATTCCAATCTTTCAGTGTCCTTTCTTTCGATTCCAACGAATTTTCAAGAAAGAATTCCTGAGTTATCAGTCCTTTATGGAGCACTTCGCACTGAGATAATGTCTAGTTATTTATGTTTTAATAAATCTCAGAAACCTGTTGTCGGTTAATAAACATTCTACAGGTGTACAGGTGTATATGAGCAAAAATCGTACAGGTGGTGCAATATAGACACGTTCCTTCCTGGCTACCTTCCACGCTACACCCTGCAGTCTACCGCCGCCAATACCCAACAATATATCGTTACACCCTCCTTCCACATATGTTCAATCAAGTTAATTCAATTCCTTGCCATTCTCAGTATTCTCATTTAAAATTCTTGCAAAATCAGCTGGAAATCATGGTTTCTTCTTCAGTTTCTAGGTTATTAACTCGCTTTTCTGTCGGTTGCCTGAAGAATGCTTCATATGCACAAGCGCGCGCAGGCATCGTCGGTACCGTCTCCCAAGGTATCATATAACTACGCCATTTCGATTCTAATTTCAACTAAAATACATTGATTATCCTACTAACAACATTATTTTTTGTCACAGAGCAAAGGCTTTTCAAACGTGAATACAATATTGCAGGAAATCCTCTGTCGGGCACCTCCTCTAGAATTATAACAGAGGCCGAATTCGATGACAAACCGAAGGCTCGTGAATTCGGGATGCCGCCAATTACCGAACCTGCAATAGTTGGAGAGGTCAATTTCTTATTAATATTTAGGTCATACAATACTACATCTAAATCTCAATTTCAATATTTATTTGAATAATTTGTTGTGGGCTTTGCAGGTGTTTAAAGCGGTGGCAGACAACATTCCCGCGAAGCCTGTGGAGCAGAGCGATATAAGTGCTCCTCAAAGCGTGGAGAGTTGGATGATGGGGCAGCAAGTTCCGGGAGGACTTGCTTCTACCATGCAGTCGGCTTTGAATAATTCTCAAGTATTGGATCCACCCACAATTGGAGAAACATTGACGGTAATTTAGAGTTTCTGGGTACCCATTTTCTGCTCATGTTGTTACAACAATTGCTTTTGTTAACTGGGATGGTTTGGAAATCGATTTTCTTTGGAAAATCGTGTAGTTGTTCTGAAACTCCAGTGTGGTTTTTGTTGTAGGCTTCTTCAGAGCGGTTGCCGACTGATAAATTTGTTACTCAGGTAGACGCACAGAGAGTGAAGAGAGTGGAAAGCAGGAATGACCCGTTTGGCAGGCTGCAGGAAGGGGGAATAGGAGAGACCATGCAAGCTGCAGCGGATTTCAATGAAGCCCAGGGGTTCACAGGGAATCCTTAAAGTGATTTCACGCTGCAAGTGAAGATTTTGTCGACATAATATTCCTTATTGGTCAGAGATAAGCAGATGACAATTGTCGCATGGAGTTGGGTAGGAACGAGCCCAGAACAGCTGGCTCCAATGGGATATAATTTTTATTTTTTTAATCTTATTATTATGACGTCATGTTGCCACATGTCAACTCAAATCCAGATACCAAATTCCAAAGTTGACATCATCTTCTATCCACCAATCAGCTGTTTACAAAAATAGCTTTTTAACAAAATTAAAAAAAATATTTTACAAACCCCTAAGTTATACTTTGCAAAACAGGTTTTAATTCTTTAAAATTGCCTCAAAAGACACCAACTAATACCAAAGTCAAAAAAGTTTGACTTGTGATCGATTACAATATACCTACAGGGCAGGTATAATAAGAAATATTGTACAACATTCACCTACCATTTTAAATGGAGGAAAAAAGGAGTCTCAAGAGAAATCTTATCACGGCAAGGAGCCAAAATCCAAACCTCCACTAGAGGGGAATGGAAAAGTATCAAGTAGAAAAGAGGTTGTCTCAAAGAACTTAAATACTGAAAGTATAATAAGATCACCTCCCAAGAAAAAGAAGAAATATAAAATATCTAAGTATTTTTATGGAGAGTTCAAGAAGATTAAACCACCTACCTTTAATGCCATAGTGAAGAGGATAAAACTTCGCTTTTGGGAATGAAAAAGTACTTTCAAATCTACAATTTTGACGAAAACATGAAGGCTAGGTTGGATATGTACAACCTCATTGCCAAAGAATCTATTATGTACAACCTCATTGCCAAAGAATCTATTTGATTGTAATATGTGAAAAGTACAAAGATTCTCAAGGAAAAGGACCTTGAGTGGAAGTAATTCAAGGAATTCTTTCGAAATAATTATCTATATGAAAGATTTTATGATAGGAAAATAAAAGAGTTTCATGACCTCAATATGGGATATATGAACATGGAGGATCTAATTATCAATTTATGGAATTAATGCGTTATGCTTCTTACATCAAGGAGTAAAACGTTAATATCCAAAGATTCCTTAGTTGTTTACATGACAATTTTGAGAAAGAAACGAGGTTAATTGTCCAAAAGACATGGAAAAGACCTTTCGCAAGGAAAGATTATGATGATGAACAAAGCCAATATAGAATAAAAACTAGCAAATTCTATATTAGAAGAAAGGACAAAAAATTTAACAATGAAAGACGAGATTTAAATTCTATAATAAAAAATGAGGAAAAATTAATCCTGAACAATAATGCTTTTGGTAAAAGTAAAATATGAGAGGTTTCTCCTGCTTAGAGAGTAAATAATCAAAGTGGAACTACAGGAAGAAACGTGAAGGAGATAATATTGAACCTATTATATGTTGGAGCTACAGAGAGAATCGGAAGCAAGTGAACTTCCCTCATAACAATAAGACTAATAAGACTATTCACAATTTTCAAGAAGGAACTACATTCAATGACATGTCTAGAGTTCCAAACATTTATGCATATTTGGACAACTAACATGTTGATAATCATTTTCCAATCGTGGAAGTGGAAGGTAAAATTTATGATAAATCCATTTCCATCATCATTGATCTAGGCTCTTATAAAAGTTATATATTCCCCTAGAATTACTGACCAATCCATGCTACAGAAGACAAAGTTTCAGTAGGCTTGGCTATTTTAGCTAGCAATGGGGAAAAATTAAGGTTTATGAGTTTGTAAAATATAGTATCTTCAAACTAGATAGAATGATGGCAATATAAAACCTAAATATTTTAATATTGTGATCCTATGATATGCTCATAGGAATGGAATGGTTAGAAAAACAAAAAAATGTCTTGAATTGCTACAAAAATACAAACGAGAAAGGAAATATCAGAACTATAAATGCCATACCTCGTAAGTTATTAATGAGGATGATATATGCATTAAAGTTAAAGACGAATGCATGAAAATGGATGTAAGTTATATGTAGTACAATTGACAGATGTTGGATAAGAAAATGAGACTAAGTTGGAAGATTATCATGTACTAATGGACTTTAGGGATGTTTTTCCTAAAGTACCATCTACATTTCCTCCCAAGAGGGATTTATATTTCACCATTGATTTTGTACCATGAGAGGTACCTTTATCAAAATCACCATATTGAAAGAGCACCCCAAAACTAGTAGAACTTCAATTATAGTTGTAAGATCTATTAGAGAAGGGTTGCATTAGATTGTAGATTGAGTGTTTCCCTAAATCTATTTGTTAAGAAGAAGGAAAAAACCTTGATATTTTTTATCGACTACCTATAGGTAAATAATTTAACCATAAGGAATAGGTGTCCTATGCCCAATATTGATGATATATTTGATTAAGTTCAAGGGGAAAATGTGTTCTCTAAGATTGATTTAAGCTATGGCTACGATTAGATTCAAATCAGATATCAAGAGATTGATAAAACTTCCATCATGACTTGATATGGACACTATGATTTTGTGGTGGTTCCTTTGGCCTCACCAATGCACGTGCTCAATTCATGTTTCTCATGAGTGGTATTTATAGTAAGTATCTAGATAAAATTGTGCTCGTATTCATAGATCAAATCCTCATCTATTCAAATATGAAGGGGGACTACAAGGAACATCTAAGGATGGTTTCAAAAATTATATGAGAGCACCAACTATACACAAACTTTAGTAAGTGTGATATCTGCCAAGAACAAATTCAGTACTTGGGGAATATAATTTTAGACCCAGGAGTCACAGTGGACTTGAAAAAAATTAGAGTCACTATGGAATGGACTACCCAAACAAATGTAGTAGATATTTGGTTTTTCATGGGAATGGTCGATTACTATTGTAGATTTATTAAAATACTTCTCCAAGATTTCTCATGCTATAGCCTTATTATAGAGAGAGGAAGTCAATTTTTTTTGGTCAAAGAAATGTAAGGAAAAATTTAAGGAGCTAAAATGGTTGTTGATTACCACCAAGGCTATCTTAAAAATTACAAATCCCTATGGAGATTTTTTTGTTTCCATGGATGCTTGCAAGGAAGGATTGGGAGGAGTTATCATGGAAAATGATCATTTGATTTGCTACGAGTCAAGAAATTTTAAATACCATGAAAGGAACTATGCAACCCATGACTTAGAGATGGAAGTAATAATTTATGCATTGAGAATGTGGAGACATCACCTAATTGGGAAGGGATTTCTATTAAAAAAACATAATATTGGGTTGAAGTACCTATTCGACCCATAAAACCTAAATTCCCAACATGGAATATTGTTGTCCTTTCTGAGCGAATATAATTTCAAAATAAGCCACATTAAAGGAAATTAAAACAAATTTGTTGATGATATTAGTATAAGTGTAAAATTACTATAGTCGAAAAGTATCATTATTATGGAGTTTGATCTCAAAGGTAAGATAAGAGATGCCTATGAAAAACATGAGTATCTCTAGAAGATATTGTCCAAACTACAAACAGAGGAGACAAAAGCGTAAAAGGAAGACTTTAGTGTCACTATTGATGGTTTACTCATGTTCAAAGGTAGATTGTTCAATCCATGGGGTCTTCACGTAGTGAAGCCATGTCATAGTGCCTTCGTTCATGGGATATTAAAGAATACCCATAATTTAACTAGATATTGATAATTACCTTCAAAAACCCTTTTGTTGGTCCCCCTCTTAATACATATTTATTATTTGAAAAAATCTTATTTTTATGATATATTCCTTATTTTTACAAGAAACCCCTTTTTATACCCCAATACCTATAAACCTCTTATATCCTAATCCTCACCTCCCAATACCTACAATATATTGACCTTAATTTTTACAATTAAAACCCCCCCTTTATGAATGAACGTGATTGAATTCCCCATCGTTCAATCTCGTTGCATAGGAATTGAAAGAAATGATTATGGATGATTTCCCTAAACAACCATATTTTAGACACTTGCAGTACCAGAAGATGGTCACCACGGTAAGAAAACTAATCATTGAATATATCACTCATTGCTTGGAAAGTTAGCAAGTAAAGGATGAACATAAGAATCTATATGACCTATTATAGAATTTACCCATGCCAGAATGGAAATGGGAAACAAGTTTTATGGATTTCATTACTAGTTTCCAAAATCCAGGACTCAACATGATTCAATTATGGTTGTCATGGACAAACTAATCAATGTTTTTTACTTTATCCCTGTCAAATGAAAATTTAAAGTTATAAACATTGCATAAATAGTCTTAAAAGATTTTTTTTTACTGCACGTGATTCCTAAACACATCATTTCAGACATACATTAGAAGCCTTTATTTTTAGGATTGGGTACTTAGTTAAACACGAGTACTACAAAATGCCTTGAGACTAATGGTAATACTGAGAGGATGAACCATATTTTGGAATATATGCCCCAGATGTATGCATTGGATAATTCTCAAAAGTGTGAAAACTATCTACACCTAACAAATTTTTCTTACAATAAAGGATACCAAACATCAACAAATATGAGCCCTTTTGAAATTATATATGGTAGGAAGTTCCATACTCCTATAAATTGATAAAATATAGTGGAAAAAAATTGTTTTCCCTTGACATGTTAAAAGAATTAGAACAAATTATTAACAAGGTTAGGAAGAACATGAAATTGGCAGGTCACAATAATTTGAACTAGGAGATCACATCTACCCTAAAGTAAAAGAAAAAAGAATATCACTAAATATAGGAAGATTCTCTAAACTTGCTCCATGATACAATGGATCCTTTGAAATCTTATCTAGATTGGGACATGTTTCTCATAAGTTAGCTCTACCATTTATTTTTAAAGTACACAATATGTTTCATGTATCATTATTAGAGAAGTACGTACATGATACTAAACATGTTGTGGATTGGCACATGATACAAGTGTAAATAGAATGGGAATTCTATCCAAAACCATTGTGCATCTTGGACAAGAAGGAATTTATGCTCTAGAATGGGGCCATCAGCGAGGTAGAGGTACAATGGTAGAGCTTTGAGCATGACCAAGCCACCTGGGAGATGGATGTTAAAATTATAGAGGCATATTCATCTCTATTTCATGAGTGAGCTAAGTAGATTTAGTAAAACTATAGACAATGTTTTTTCAGAGGGGAGGGGGGTGTAATACCCCAGAATTCCAACCCTTGTATGCAACTAAGTATTGTAAATAGTGGAACTCTATGGTTGATAGTGTTATGTATTTCAGCTATTTATTGAACTATGTTAAAAATATGCTTGTGTTGTGGGAACTGAGCAGTGAAAGAGGGGGTCTTGGTATCTTTAGGGCACTAATTAAGATAAAGAAAAAAAAACTAAAAAATTTCAACAAAAAGGGGAATTAAACTAAAATATAATTAAAAACATAAACTGAATAAAGAAAGTAAGAAGAGAATAAAAGAAGGAAATGAAGAGACTCTTCTAGAATTTCTTCTCCTAAATGGGTGGAATCACCTAAGGAATTAACTAAGAATATTAAATTCCTCTTCTACAAAAGAGGGGAAGTGAATGCCAAGGGGTTAATTCTCTTGGTGGAAGAAAGAAGAGAAATACACATCAAAGAAAAAAATTCGAATAAATTTAAAGGAAAGATAAATATGAAATATGAAAGAAAATAAGTTGTAATGAACATAAAGATGAACAACTGAAGGAGATAATCTGGTCTATGGTATCTTGTTGTAGATGGCCAAAGCCAAGTCCATTCATGGTTGAAAATATATATGGACATAGAGTGTGATCAATAAGGTGTTGTGTACTAGCTGGTAGGAAGAATACCTGGCTACTAACAACAACGTTATTGTATATATACAGCAAGAGTACTTGGTGTTGGTTGGAAACAGTATTGACTATATAGGATGGAGTACTATATGTTGTGTGGTGGTGATACTAGTTGGATTGAACCATAGACATAGGAAGGGTGATTTGGTTGAGCTAGGACCCTAAGTTCGAATGCATATCTACTAAAATAAAATGGAATAATGAACTTATAAGAATTCTTAAAAATAGACTTAAAGAGAACAAGACTTTACTCAAGGGTGACTATGAAGAAACTAAGACTCGAGTTTCCTATAGATATATAGTTGGGTGGATTGGGGAAATCCCCACATAGTTTGCAAACAAATCAGTAACATTTGGAATATATTAGTTCTTTACCTTCGATATTTTTTTAAAATACAAATTTTAAATCTATGTGTTTGTTAATTCTATGATGGTTTAGGCATGCATCTATTTTTTATTTTGACGGATTATCAATCTAGAATGTATGATATATTTATTTGAAGTTACGTGGTAATTTTTGATCTGATGCAATGATGGTTGAATGACAGATATCATAAATGTGATATGATCAGATGTATATTTGTGATGAAACAATAACAAGAAAATAATACTAGACTATGATATCAACACTAATAAACCCATGATTCTATAAGATCTAAAAGTAAACAACTCTAGATTGAATTATCTTATAATTTGGTTATTGTTATATATTGTAATATTTAAATGGATTGTTAGGCTACATGTTTAACCTAGTTTCTGCATTGAGCAATAGAGTCTAGTACATATGTATTATATTTATGTGTTTACCACAACTACTTCATTGGGAACTAGATTCTAGTACAACTATGTTAATTGTTAATAACCCTGACCATTGGATTGGGATATGATCTAGATTGGATTGTAAAAGTGTTGTAGTACCCAAATATGGAATTAGGACACAACCTCTACTATAAACATATCTATAAACAAAATTGAGAACAT
This sequence comes from Pseudotsuga menziesii, assembly GCA_001517045.1. Classification (NCBI taxonomy): domain Eukaryota; kingdom Viridiplantae; phylum Streptophyta; class Pinopsida; order Pinales; family Pinaceae; genus Pseudotsuga; species Pseudotsuga menziesii. The sequence continues at coordinate 104,296 of LPNX011184865.1, forward strand.
AATGGATGCAAATATTAAATATATAAGTGTTAATGTGTATATCTAATACATTGAAGCAAGGACTCACTAATTAAATAATAAACCATTATTTAGTACATCTATGATGGGATAGTTGAGTAGTACAACAATATGACCAACATAAATATCGATATATCTAGAACTATGATAACTACAATTGAACAATTGGAAACTAATTTGTATGCGTAAGTTCCAAACCCACTCTATTACCTCCGGGTAGGGAAACCATTGGAACTTTTTGACTCACATTAGAAAATATGGTATAGGGTTTTGATTTTTTCCAGCTAGGAACTCAAGAAAATGAGAGGATCAAGACCTAATAAAGAACCCCAACAGAGTTATAAGAAAATAAATAAAAACATACTAACATGTCCTATCTACCCAGATGCAACTAACTATGTCTACTTTGATGATATCACATTACCAAATAAGAATACTAATCCTATATCTAAGAATCCCCTAGTGGTAAATTCATTCTATTATAAATAATAAATTACGGTATAGTAAATAATCCATTAAGAGTCTACATGCATAGCAATTAGTAATAAAAATGAGAATCCTTATAAGCTAAATGTTCAACAAAAGAACATAGGGCTTCCACTAGCATAGTCCTTGACTTCCATGAGTGTACAACCAGAGAAGTTTTGAACAAATCCATGTATAACATACATAAGATGGAAATATTTTTATCATAAATTGGATGGAAAGATGATATAAGACATAATATATAAAATACTTATGGACGATAAAATATATCAGTTATCTAGGAGCCGAGGGGCTTCCCATGTGATATTATCTGCAAACAATAATTAAACCTGCATAAGTGTAAGATGTATAATACAAAAAAATGTTCTAAAAGAAATTTAGTCACAACAAAATAATAATCAAACTACAATATTTGGATCCAAAATACGACGATGGTTTGTTGTGTATTCAACACAATTTCGTCGGCTCTTCGACAAACTTAGATTTATTTGGTCATTAATGGGTTTTCATCGGTCTATCTTACCAAACTGTAGCCATAGAATATCCTATGGGTTAACATTGGTTAAATGACGATAGTAATATCACTAAAAAAAATTGTGAAAATTGACACATATTTGTCAGATATTCCCAATGATACATCATTCGATTTAACTCCAGAGTTTCATTAAATTTAACTCCATCTTTTCGCTGGTTTTCTCTGACATATCCGATGAGGATTTTATTCATAGGATGGGGTTTATTTTTGTAGGTAAAGTCATATATACGAGGTGGGTGCAAATAATTTATCGAAGGTGGTCCTCGAATATACGACGAAATTCTATACTATTAAAAAAATAGAATTGCTAGTGGGTTGTTTTGTTGAATGATCATGCCAATGAGATTTTCTTTTGTAAAATTTGGATCGCAAAACACCACAACAAAAGTTATGAGTTATGTGCATATCTAATCAAAGATATATATTCAATAGAGCATGCTTCGCTTAGAATTTACCAAAGAGAAAGACAGGAAAATAGAAGAAATATGAAGCAAATATTAAGTAGAATACAAGAGTAAAACACTCAAGTTGATTGATCTTCCATTGTGATTATTGAGAAAAAAATAGTACAATATATATAAATTATTACATCCTATACCTTAGGAAAATATTATTGGATACCAAATACCATGGGGCCAACAAACCTTATTATGGGCTCACAAAATGGTAGGCTTAGATTGGACCAATTCACCCATCAATGACATAAGGCCAAGCGTAAGCCCTATATTGGGCCATAATGAGAGTCAATGAACATGAGGGACCAAAGGGTGGTGTCATAATGAGGTTAAATGAATCATGGGGACCAAAATTAGGTTAGGAAGGTCAAGAGGTGTGAACACATCCATTAGGAGGGTGCTTGGGGTGAATAGTTGGCAAGTAGTGGACCATTAATACACAAGTTTGACCAGATCACCAAAAGGGTGCACTACAGCTCCTTAAAACAAGAAAATGCATTAAACACCTCATAAATGAAGTATAAATGGGTGCATTGACTCCCTGGATGATGGAAAGGATTCCAAAAGTGGGAAAACAAGGTTTAATGGATTTATCTATAGTCTGAGTGGTCCAAATGTTGACAACCATGGTCTAGAACACTAGACTAGGTACTAGGAGGAAAAAAATCACTAGGTAGAACAACATGAAGGTACATGGAATATATATGATGGGAATATTGTTCTAACACCCCCCTTAAGAGAAAAATGGTAGTGGTCAAGAAAAATAGGGCTTGAGCAAAAAGGATAATGGTCACCCTTTACATTATTGATCCATATAAACTTAGGAAAGAGGAAAAACCACATGGGGAAAATCCTCCCTAAAAAATGGACATGAAAGAGAAAGGAAAAACTATATACACTCCAAAGTAAAGAAGTATGTCTCGAGGAGTCTTATTCTTGGGGAGAAGATGAATGTGCTCAACCAACTTAGGAATATGTACACCTACATGATGAATCCTAGGACCATGTAGAACAACTAAAATGTTCAGATAGTAGAGTAAAGGCTACTATTTAGACTTGAACTTCATTCTAAACAAGGTTCCATGTCCAAAAGAGACTTGGAGTTCTTGAGAATGAGTGATCACAAGCGAATCATAAGGCTCTTGAAGCATCACCTTTGAAAATAAAATTTTAATCAGCTCCAAGAAGGTGGAACAAGAGTCCCAAATGTGTTGATGTGATGGCTAAGGATTCTCCATTTTCAAATGAACTTGAAGGAATTATATTAGTCATGGTGTAGGAATACATAGGAAGCAAAATATTTTGAAGCAATGAGAGATCTTCACTTGACTTCCAAACTTCTCCTTGACCATCTTTCGAACTAATACTCTCATGTGAATAAAACCCATCTTCTAGAGAAGGGTCACTATGATCACCAACTAGAAACCCATTTTCATCATTCGTAATAGAAGACATAGAGGAGAAAGACATGGAATGGAGAGATAAATCTTCAAAAGTATTGATGGCAGCAACTCGTGTCTTATCTTCATGAAAAATAAGTTCTTTTCAAAGAGCAGAAGCCACAAAGGAATAAACTTGAGTTGGATCATTTGTTGAATCTCTATCTACTTCTTCTTCTTCATTTTGAACAACTTCATGAGAAATCAAATCCATGAAGCTATTGTAGGAGCCTGCAAACAAAACTTGGAAATCTATTTTGGAAGCAAGACTAGAACCCTGTAGCCTTTGATACCATGTAAAATTTGGATTGCAAAACATTAGAACAAAAGCTCTGAGTCATGTGCATATCCAATCCTAGATCTAGATTCAATAGAGCATGATTCACTTAGAATTTACCAAAGAGAAAGACAGGAAAATAGAATAATTGTTTAGAGAATTATTCCACCTTAGAACCATGGTCATATACCTAGGAAACATTTTCATTAGTCTCATGCTTATGTTATGTGGCCCAAAACTAGGTTGTGTTGGTCAACCTTGTTCTATTTGGTGTTTTGGACTCATAAATGCACCCAAGAACCCTCATTTGATCATTATAGTTACACATGAACTCTCATTAATGAATGTTCAGTCCTTGGTGTTCTCCCCTTCCCTTAAATCAGGTAAACTGGTTGACTAGAGGCACCCATGCATGTATTTGGGTGGTTTTTTACTCTTCTAGACCATTTATTACTTCCTAGAGCCTCGACCACTCAGCCATGCACTCGAACAAACCTATCCTACCCTAATTTATGCCCTATAATTCTCCATCCATGTTCACACTAGAATTTGTGACTATTTGAGGTGGTTTGGGAGCTCACTGGTCCACCTAGAGGGGTTTTGAGGTCCTATCTAAGCCTACCATGTGTATGCACCAGAATTGAATCCAAAGGATAATGATTTATCCCTATTGTAATATAAAAATGTTCCATACATATTTACATCTTGGATAGTCATAATAAAATCTGTTATTGACACCATTTCTATGTGTTAATTTCACTCTTTCTACTATTTTTCTGCATATTTTGTGAGTAACCTTGAATTATGAGGATTCCATTAGCTATTATATCCTAATGTGAATCATATTTTCACATGGTATCAAAGATCATTAGAGCTACAAATCCAAACTAGAGCGTTTGATTTGTTGTTTGGTGTATTTTCCAGAAACAATTGAGTGTTTGCATTGCAGGTGCATCCAGTGTTTCTGTCACTTAGTGCACAAGCAGGAATGGAAGAGACTCATGTGTTTCTTACCCCGTTAAACTATTTCTAATTGCAGGCTGAAATGGTGATCCATCTGAGGTTGAAAGGCCTCTAGAGAGTCACCATGGGAACTGAGACCGAGCCCAACTATGTTGTGGAAAAATTGAAGTACTTCAACATACTAGATGAGGCATTCGAGATGCTTTGTCTCAGTATTTTGAGGGACATTATTTTACATGTAGATAGTATGAAAAAAACCAATGAATTATGGCTCAATATTGAGTCATCTTTTGGTAATACTGATTAGATGAGAGGCCACCAACTAAAAAATGAGTTGATCTCATTGAGCCCAACTCACTTTAAGATGATCGAGGAGTTCTTCAAAAAATTAAAATCGTTGGTGCTTCAGCTAAAATAGTGTGGCATTAAGAAGAAAGAGGAGACTCTTATATTTTCCATTCTTTTGAAGCTAGGGCCGGAGTATTCAATGTTTGTGTCAACATTCCACTCAAGCAAGCTCATAGCTTGAAATTGGAGGATGCCTTCTGTTGCATCTGCAACAATTTCCCGAAATTCTAAAATTTTTGGACCCTCCTTTACTTTGAATTAGTCAGTTCTTTTCTTGATTTCACCCTATTGATTTTTGGCCTATGGATTTTAAAGCATCTTTCGGCACTTTGGGTTACTGTTAATCGTTTGGTGCTTGCTCTTTTAAATGTTTTAACGAATCCCATCCTTAGTTGAATTCGTCATCGTCTTGCATATCTCTCGAAGCCTTGTTCAATCGGAAGTTAAGTCTTTGTCCTCTTCGCCGTTGCGGGCATTTTTTTGATCCTACCCTCCGACGTTGCGGAGCATTTCTGGGTTTGGACTGTCCTTTTTGCTCCGACCGTTGCGCGTGAGTTTTCATTCTTTGACGTTTCGGGCGGATTTGGATTCTTCGTCGGAGGGATGTGAAGTCTACCTCGTCCGATGCTGCGGATGGGTCTCCCTTTCAGGCCTCCGCCGTTGCGGATTGCTTCAGACTTAGCCTTTCACCGGTGCTCCGATGTGTGCTTTATTGTTTACCGGCTTTGTAGCGGAGCGCTTGGCCATCATTTGCTCCTCTGTTGCGGACATCATCGTACTCCGAGCATCCACCGTTGCAGAGGGGTTCGGATTCTTGGTCATTCGATCAAGGTATCCGCTGACGCCCGACTGTTGTTTTGTTCACGCGTTATATTTAGCCGGGCGGGTGAATTAGTACCGGGGATTGTCCGCTGTTGCGGAGAGAATTAAGCTCTTGTCGCCCGACGCGATTTTCATTCCCCGTCCGATTTAAAGCCTCCCGCACGTGCGACTTTTTATATTTATACGGGGTGACATTTCGGAGTTTGTATTGTTTTGTTTATTGTCGAGCACTGTCGCGGTGAGTTGAGCTGTCGATCTTGGGAGTGAGTGAAGATCTAGCTGTCATGTACCAGCTTCCAGGTGGCGAGGGGAGAATTCCAACCGTCATACACTCACCCATTTCGCCGGATTGCCAGGTAGGTTTTTCCACCCGTCGCATTTAAACGATAAATGTTTTTCTTCCATGGCGGTCTCTCGCGTCCAGCTAGACCTTAAGATAGGAGTAGGATTTTTCTTCATTTCCTGACTATAAGGGGGAGGCAGTTTTAAGCTTTTCGACAGTTCTGTCTTGTTTCCTACCTTGCGCGCATAGGGTTACAGGGGTCTCCGGCGCGGACGGCCGTTACGCCGTCCACGCCGAGCTCTTCTTGTGCCATCATGCTAGGTAGAGGACTAACGGGTTTGAGTTTTGCTTTGGGGATTCTGGTGGGTTTTTGTTTCCCTAGTGCTTGCCAGGGGTTTTGAACCCAGGCTGTTTTGCCCGCGCGGTTAAGCGCAGTCCCGCTGAGGAATCCATTGGTTTTCCGGGGAGGAATGGGTTTTTGAAAGAGATTTTGCAATCAACAGTGTCGCTCCTTCGCTACTCCAGCCGTAGCCCGTGTCTATTGTGAAACCCCTCGCCACCCTTTCGGGCCCCGTCACCTGAAATCCCTAGCCATTTAAGGGGAGGTATCGCCATTTATAGTGCGTGGGTTGAGAGCAGCACGGGTGGTTTTTTCATGGGAGTATCCAGGGCAGAAAGTAAAATGATTCCCGAACGATTTATAGTCGAGTTAATGGAGTTTTTCCGCTGTAAGCCGCTTGAGTCATCATTAGTCTCGCGTTTGCCGAGCTCTATGGTTAAAATGTTGACTGTCGTGAACCTTCACTCTGTTTGTTAATGAAATAGATTAATGGTGGAATATTTTATATTGCACATAATATGCTGGTTTGTTTATATCACTACCAGGCGGAAAGTGGCATATTGCAATATAATGTTGATTTAATCATGGCACAAATATGATTGATTGGCTTTCTGCATATTAGGTCAGGTCATGAAATAGCACATCCATAGTCTTAAGACATTGTAGGGATGAACAACATATGTATTTGTTGCATTGAAAATTACCATACTTTGCATAAGATAATGGCACATTGCACAATACTGCACGCTAGCTTGATTGTTCAGTATGAGAGACTTATGATTTGATTTTATGGAATGGTCACAATTATGATACACTCGAGAAAAGATATATTGCTGAAAAATGTTCATGAATTCAAACTGCTTAAAATGTCATAATGTTTTTACATTGCAAGAAGAATTTACAATGTCCAAGAGGCAGAAAAGGAAGGCCCCTGCTGTCGAAGAACAAACAGCAACAGAGGTCGTCCCACAAACGGAGTATATCTATGAGGACACCCAATGTGTCACGGGGGTTGATCCCGAATATAAGTGGGGAGAGATATACAGACTGATTTCCCGTAGGGAAGTCCTAGACACAGGTCTTGAGGAAGAGCCCATTTATGCCAATATAGAAAGATCTGCCATTATGAAGGTTGCCACCAGGCCAGAGCTGTTCCCTTGCACTGATGTGATGAGATGGATTCTACCACACACGAATAACAACACAATGCTGATGGGAAATGTTGAAGGTCAGGGCTATGCTGCATTTAGCCCTGGATATGTGGCATTGGCTTACCACCTACCAGAGCCCCAAGTCTTCCTGTCAAACGACTGGTTAGAGAACCTCAGGATGGATTGAGTGGAAACCCTGAGAAGAATTCTCTTACCAGGAAAGCTTTACAGACACAGAGCAACTGAGGACTATGACACAGCAATCTTAAGAGCTCCTTACAGGTTTATAGCCTTGATGTTAAACCGGATCTTTGGAAGAGCCTATAGTAGACTCTTTAAATTGGAGTGGATACCTCGTATGTTTCAAGTAGCCACAGAGGGAACAATCTTCAACTGGGCTAGCCTAGTATCTAGCAGTCTCTCTTCTTGTGTAGCTGCAGCCCTGGGAGGAGGAGAAGCCCGGAAAAAGTCTGAGTTCTACATGAGTTCCTTTTTGATAGACTGCATACTATGCCACCAGCCTTTCCCAGGGCTCAAATGTGTTTGGGAGAGGGAAAGAATGCCCGTGTATGCAGCCTACAAACTACTGGGTGCTCACCAGTACCATAGCTATTACCAAGAAATCTGTGAGCATTTTATTATGCCTCTGCATGCGCTTATCTTCCGAAAGGAATGTAACTGCATGTCTGAAGAGGCAATGAAGGTAATAGAGGAGTATGGTGATTACTTTTTTATAGAAAACAGGATGTATCTTAGAATGTTTGGTGTATCAAAAACACCTTATCTGCTGCCCAAGTATGCAACGGATTATATAGTCCACAAAGAGGCAGTTAGACAAGTGTTTATTGATGGAGTTGGTCACTTCTTGTTCCAGAAAAAGAAGGCTGCCTATCCACCTCTACCATTTAAGCTAGGTAGCTGCAGTTTCGCCAATGTGAAGCAAGCTGCAGAATTTATAGAGGAGCTAGGAAAGTTCCACTTTGGCGAGATGACTTTCAGACGAAATGACACTCATGGCAGAATGGTTGAGCACTACAAGAAGCACAAGGTGTTTTATGAGTACACCCACCATTTTGAATGAGATGAATCTGTTTTCAGGAGTGCACCTAACATGACTACATTTAGTAGGAGATTCAAACCGAAAAACCCCACCAAGGATGGAAAAGGATCTGAACAAGTTAAAGCTGAGCAAGCTAGGGCTGAAGAAGCAGCCAAAAGGATAAGAGAGGAGGCTCAGAGGCTGGAAGATGAGGCTGCAGAATGGATGCAAAAAGGAGAAGAAGAAAAGAGGAAAGCTGCCCAGGAAGTAGCTGAACGAGACAATGAAGCAGCCAGAGAAATAGAAGAAGCTGCTAGGCAAGCAGCCGAAGAAGCCCAGAGAAAGCTAGACGAAGAACTGCGAGAGCAGGAGGCTAAACAGATAAAGTTGACGCAACAGTAAGCTCCCAAAACACCATCAGGGCAGATTCAGGGAGAGGAAAATCCCGAGGTGTAGATCCCTCAAGTCCCCACTACCATCATAGCTGCTACCCCTATGCTTCAGCTAGTACCCTTCGTACATAAAAAAGGGGAAGAAGTCCTTGATTTCAGCACAGTATATTATGATAGGGCTACTAAAAGGATAATGAGGAGAATAGAAAGAAAGGTAGAGGCAGAAGGAATGGCCAGCAAAATGATAACCGATAAGGTCATGATGGTAGGGACAGATGTAGATCCAAGGTTTACTATAAGAGCTGGGACTGCAGCAATACATGCTTCAGAGGATAACATAGACAGAATGATGATTGAAATAGAGTCATCCAAGAAGACTTCCTCTCAGCTTAAGGACACCCTGAGAAAAGAAAGGGAAGAAGGCAATAGACTTAAGAGAAAATATGAACATGTGCTGAGATAAATGGAGGCCAGAAAAAGTGAAATCTGCGCCATCCAGGTAGAAGCGCAGGCCAAGGAAACAACACATAAGGCTCTGGAAAGTGCACAGCAGGAAATTCAAGAATTAAAGAATGAAAAGGAGAAGTTGAGGGAAAAGATAGAAGACCTAGAAGCGCAGCAGTCTATTATCTATCAGTCCAATGCCGCATACGTTAAAGAACTGAAAGAGCAGCTAGAGGCAGCAAAGGAACAGCAGGTTGATCTACAACCAGTTAAAGAACACATCCTGGCCCAGAAAGCTAAAGTGCTACACCTGCAAACTGCTTTAGAAGAAGAAATATGCCAGGTCCTCCAGATTGATAGCCGACTTGAAGAAATCTTGGAAAGCGCTTCTTATTTTGTTGACAGGTCCCAAGACATCCTTGAAGTACTGACTACAAGGATAGCCAGGGCAGAGAATGATGAGGAAGCCCCAGCTGAACTACCATCCAAGGATAAGCAAGCCCTTAAACGGGACCACGATCTGATAGAATTCGCCATCAATACTGCGGAAGACTTCCAGAAAACAGTCAAGAAGACCAAAGGAGTCTGCACAGAATTCTTCAGGAGAGCCCTGGTTACCTACAACAGATGTTAGATAGAAGTCGAGCAGAGGCTATATGAGTTCCCTGATCATGATGCATTTGTAGAAATGTTGCAGAAAGGATGGCAAGATGAGGAAGCCAGAGTACAATGCATCAAAACTATTGATGACCAAATCCTGAAAAATGAAATAGGTCATACAGTCGTCAGTGTGCAGCTCTTAGAAGAACAGGTGCGATTGAACACAGCCAGGGTAGAGGCCATTAGAAACCAGGTTGAAAAATTTGAGCTAAGCATTCAGTTTTTAGAGCCCAGCTCGTTTGAAGGACTCACTGCTGAGGCAACAACGTGGAGAAAATTCTTAGAGAACCAAGCAGGACCCTCCTCTCAAAAGGACCGGTCAACTTTGCTGTAATTTAATATTTTATAAAAGGCTTTTTGGAAAATTGAATCGTTGGGAAGAAAAAAGGGTTGGGAAGCCCAAAGGTCACTTTGGGCAGCCCAACCAATTTTTGCTTTTTTGTATAAAAATAGGAAATGTAGAGAAGGAAGGGGTTTTTTTTTCCCAGTAAGACTGGAAATTTATTGTAAGAAGAACTACTTCCTTTTGCAATATAAAGTTACAGTTTGCTTATGGAAAGGAGATCGGTGGGATTTCAAATGTTTTGACATGGATAATCGAAAGATGAACTACTTTTTTTTCAACATTATATCCATGAATCGTGAGATCATTCTAACTTCATGACCTATGTCTTTGTTTAATGATTTCTGATTTATTTTATGAAATCTCTACCATGAGTAATGTATGCTTGTCATAAACAATTAGTTATCTGGTTGTGTAATATTTTTCGCTGTCATGTGTGTAAAAGATAATGCCAGCTATCTGTAATTGCTTTTATTACGTGTGCACATCCACATTACTCATATATGTTAATCACAATTTGGGTCCTCGGGGATAGGATAGGTAGATAGATAGGTAGGCATTTAGATAGGTAGTCTTTTCATTTATACATGAATGTTTCAGATGCATGGTGAGCATAAGATGAGAGGTAAGAACCTGCGCATCACTTTGTGAATGCTCCTTGCATCCTTCACCACCCTGCATGTAGTTAGCAATTTGCATTTCATACTTAAGTCAAAAAATACAAATTCCGGTGGACCGGGCCACAACCGGTAAAACCCTTGTTTGTTACTTTGACCTACGGTATCCGGACCGTAAACCGGACGGATTCCCTACACCAAACAGTCAACGGGCTAGTTGGGAACGTTGATTGGGGAGAATCCCTTACTGTTGCCGCCTGCGAATTTACAGGCCTCAACAGTTTTGGTGCTAGAAGGAGGGCCGCCAGTAAAGGCTGGCCGTGGAATTCGATTTCCCGAGAATATCCTACCAGCAGATTTTTTAAAGTTCAACCTAACTCAGGTTTGAAGTTTCCAGTGCTATCCTTATAGGACTATTTTTCCCAGCATCCCTCTCGCTTACCTTTGCTCATGGCTGGTAATCAACCTAACCCTTTGCCGGCATGGAGAGCTAGGTCACCCCTGAACCTAACTCCTCCTTTGCATAACCTACCTCAAGCCTTTGACAAGCTTTTGCCCAAGTTTGACCCTACGTACAACATTGCTGTAGATGATCACCTTCAAAGCTTTTACTTAGCGTTAGAAGGGCTAAAGGCTAGAGAGTATGAAGATGTGGTGTGTAGGCTTTTTCCTCATACTCTGAAAGGAGCAGCAGCATCCTGGTACTTTGGACTACCTGCAAACTCCATTCCTAATTGGGACATTTTTGAGAGAGTTTTCAGGAGTAAGTATACCGCTCAGAAGACGCATGCCTCATTGATAAAAGGCCTTGTTTTGTTAAGAAAAGAAAAGAATGAAAAGGTACATAGTTTCACTCAGAGATTTTCATTGTACTTAAAAAAAAATTCTGCTATTGACAGACCTTCAGACAAAGTTCTAATTGAGTATTATACCTCAGCCCTAGGCCCTGAGTTGGCCATGTTTTCCAAGATGAAACTCAAGCCCACGCTGGCAGAAACCTATCAAGAGGCTGAGAGAGTAGAGGCTGAAAGTGAGAGTATAGAGGACTATCCTGACTCATTTCAAGATAAGACCACTTTAAGAAGAAGCTCACTGCTGTCTAAATCTAAAGAAGATCAACCACATAATTATCATGAAATGATGGAAGTGCTTCAGAAAATGTCCAACCGAATTATAGATCTGGAAAAGGAGAGGGACACTCAGAAAACCAATAAGCCATACTATCCAAAGAAGGAAGATAACAACCAATGGCAAGTCCCACCTCCTAATTTGGCATCAATAAACATAACAGAAATAGGAGGAGATAATTTCTGTCCCTTTCATCAACAACCGCATTCTGAGAAGAAGTGTCCTCAATGGTTACATTCAATAACATTGGTGATGAATAAGTTGTTGGACCCAGAATTGACTAGGGA
>LPNX011184865.1:116358-155097 GCA_001517045.1 Pseudotsuga menziesii
CTAGATGATGATAATATGCTTTCATGGAATGGGATATCGCTGTTTAACACGGAAGAAGACGTTCTCAAGTCTCAATATACCCCTAGAACCACAAAAGATGAAAACCTGGCCATTAAGAACAATGCAATAATATCAAAGGTTCCAGATTTGCGAGAGGAAGAAAAGGGGCAGGCTGATGTGAAGACTAAAGATGACATACCTAAAGATATTCATGGAAAACAGGAAACAGAGCCACTCATTGAATTTGCCAAACTTGTGGAAGATGATGAGGAAAGCCAAGATGGCAAACTGGAAGAAGAGTTGCCCACAACAAACCAACCTGTGGAAGAAAAGATTGAGTTGATCAAGACTAAGAAAACCAGCGCCCAACCTTTCCTTGTGACTCTTGAAATTTTAAATCATAAGGTCCATAATTGTTTGGTAGACTCTGGATCATCCATGAATGTTATGCCTCTGGCAGTTTGCAAAAAGCTCAATGGGCAGCTAAAACCTACTATTTGGGATGTCACTCAACTTGACAAAACCAGTGTCAAAGTAGTAGGGGAAATGGAGGACGTTCTGATTCGATTATCTGCAAGTAAAAGGACATACCATTACATTGACATAATAGTATTAGACATACCTAATGGTTATGGAATGATCCTGAATCGAGATTGGACAGCAAGATTAAATGGGTACTTTGCTTCAGACTGGTCTCACTTGTGGTTACCTCAGAAGGGAAGCCCAAACATGATTAAGCTTTTGAGAGAGCCATATATGAAGCACAATGTCACTAAGCTGGGAGAAGAAAATGAATCTGCTGAGTCTGTATTAGGAAACCATCTAGCTGAGTGTAAGCTGAGACATCATAATTCAAGAAAGGCCAGTCCTATGATGGATGCCCGGCCTGAGCTCCTTCAACTCACTCAGGCTGAAAGAAAAGATTGCAGTATTTTAGATATGGGTTCCATTTCAATAACAGCGCAGTTAGATCATGGTTAAAAAATACTCATGTCTGAAACCCAGCTCATTCCTTAGCTTTTAGTTGTAAAAATTTTGGGGGAATGGGCGTTTTTATTTTAGATTTTGTCTACTGTTGTATATAAATAAATTGTTTTGTTTTCTTAATATTAGATGTTGTTTCTTGCTTTAATACTTTGATGGTTCTTCTTTTTATTACTTGCTTTGCTACTGTTTTTTATTTTTTATTTTTTTTTTATTTTTAGCTTTGTTAGTTTTCCTTTTGATTTTGAATAAGAGGAAAACTTTTGGATGCAATGGGAATGTCAGGGTTCTGTATTAACTAAAGTCCTGAGCAAAAGACTATGCTTTAAAGTATATAATGTCTTCTAGTAATTTTATTCCTAACCGGCAGTGCATTCATTTGAAGTCTTACTTAATCCCTGTAAATAACTCAAAAGTAAAGAGGGTCTGAAGTACTATTTAGAGGCTCCATCTATCTCACATCTTAAATACCCAAGGAAGCTGACAGCAAAAGACCCATGGAAAGGAAGCATAGAGGGATATTTTATCACATATAAATGATCCCATGCCATGGATTAAGAAAGTTAAAAGCTATGAAGAGTCAAAGCTCCTGAAAGGAACAAGACATATCAAAGCAAAGCTCGAAAAGCATGAATCTCAAATCATAAAGTACCAAATGGCCACAAGATCCTCTCCGTCCGTGAACTGAACTACAAAGTATATTGTTCACACAAAAGGACACTATGGGATAGAGGATCCTGAATTAAAATTCAGTAAGAAAGGCATACAGGAGGACTCATATCAAAAGAACTAAAATTCAAAAGGGCACAAAAGTGCAGATTGGCATGGGAATGAGGAATAAAAGGATAATACTATCACCCTCTGTCACAATCCTGTGGTGTTTAAGATATAACTTCCAAAGGGCAGGTAAAATGAACCTCATTTATTTGGCCTCAAAAGAGTTATTCAGACCTGAAACACTGCTGGTGTTACTCTTTCCCGAAAAGATAGACTTCTTCTAAGTAATTTAATGCATAGGTTGGCTAACTTAGGGATACAGACATCTAGAGGATTTCAATTTTATTCGAACAGTCTTAAGTTGGGAGAGAGAGTTAATTCAGAGATCTAGGGTTCACCAGGTAGTCGCCAATTGTTGCATCTGCAACAATTTCCCAAAATTCTAAAATTTTTGGACCCTCCTTTACTTTGAATTAGTCAGTTCTTTTCTTGATTTCACCCTATTGATTTTTGGCCTATGGATTTTAAAGCGTCTTCCGGCACTTTGGGTTACTGTCAATTGTTTTGTGCTTGCTCTTTTAAATGTTTTAACGAATCCCATCCTTAGTTGAATTCGTCATCATCTTGCATATCTCTCGAAGCCTTGTTCAATCGGAAGTTAAGTCTTTGTCCTCTTCGTTGTTGTGGGCAGTTTTTTGATCCTACCCTCCGACGTTGCGGAGCGTTTCCGGGTTTGGACTGTCCTTTTCGCTCCGACCGTTGCACGTGAGTTTTCATTCTTTGACGTTTCGGGCGGATTTGGATTCTTCGTCGGAGGGATGTGAAGTCTACCTCGTCCGATGCTGCGGACGGGTCTCCTTTCCAGGCCTCCGCCGTTGTGGATTGCTTCAGACTTAGCCTTTCACCGGTGCTCCGATGTGTGCTTTGTTGTTTACTGGCTTTGTAGCGGAGCGCTTGGCCATTGTTTGCTCCTCCGTTGCGGACAGCATCGTACTCCGAGCATCCGCCGTTGCGGAGGGGTTCGGATTCTTGGTCATCTGATCAAGGTATCCGTCGACGCCCGACTGTTGTTTTGTTCACGCGTTATATTTAGCCGGGCGGGTGAATTAGTACCGAGGATTGTCCACTATTGCGGAGGGAATGAAGCTCTTGTCTCCCGACGTGATTTTCATTCCCCGTCCGATTTAAAGCCTCCCGCACGTGCGACTTTTTATATTTATACGGGGCAACAGTTCGGAGTTTGTATTGTTTTGTTTATTGTCGAGCACTGTCGCGGTGAGTTGAGCTGTCGATCTTGGGAGTGAGTGAATATCTAGCTGTCGTGTACCAGCTTCCAGGTGGCGAGGGGAGAATTCCAACCTTCATACACTCACCCGTTTCGCCGGATTGCCAGGTAGGTTTTTCCAACCATCGCATTTAAACGATAAATGTTTTTCTTCCGTGGAGGTCTCTCGCGTCCAGCTAGACCTTAAGATAGGAGTAGGATTTTTCTTCATTTCCTGACTATAAGGGGGAGGCGGTTTTAAGATTTTCGACAGTTCTGTCTTGTTTGCTGCCTTGCGCGCATAGGGTTACAGGGGTCTCCGGCGCGGACGGTCGTTACGCCGTCCGTGCCGAGCTCTTCTTGTGACATCATGCTAGGTAGAGGATTAACGGGTTTGAGTTTTGCTTTGGGGATTCTAGTGGGTTTTTGTTTCCCTAGTGCTTGCTAGGGGTTTTGAACCCAGGCTGTTTTGCCCGCGCGGTTAGGCGCAGTCCCGCTGAGGAATCCATTGGTTTGCCGGGGAGGAATGAGTTTTTGAAAGAGATTTTGCAATCAACAGTGTCACTCCTTCGCTACTCCAGCCGCAGCCCATGTCGATTGTGAAACCCCTCGCCGCCCTTTCGGGCCCCATCGCCTGAAATCCCTAGCCATTTAAGGGGAGGTATCGCCATTTATAGTGCGTGGGTTGAGAGCAGCACGGGTGGTTTTTTCATGGGAGTATCCAGGGCAGAAAGTAAAATGATTCCCGAACGATGTATAGTCGAGTTAATGGAGTTTTTCCTCCTTAAGCCGCTTGAGTCGTCATTAGTCTCACGTTTGCCGAGCTCTATGGTTAAAATGTTGACTGTCACGAACCTTCACTCTGTTTTTTAATGAAATAGATTAATGGCGGAATATTGTATATTGCACATAATATGCTGGTTTGTTTATATCGCTACCAGGCAGAAAGTGGCATATTGCAATTTAATGTTGATTTAATCATGGCACAAGTATGATTGATTGGCTTTCTGCATATTAGGTCAGGTCATGAAATAGCACATCCATAGTCTTAAGACATTGTAGGGATGAACAACATATTTATTTGTTGCATTGAAAATTACCATACTTTGCATAAGATAATGGCACATTGCACAATATTGCACGCTAGCCTGATTGTTCAGTATGAGAGACTTATGATTTGATTTTATGGACTGGTCACAATTATGATACACTCGAGAAAAGATATATTGCTGCAAAATGTTCACAAATTCAAACTGCTTAAAATGTCATAATGTTTTTACATTGCAGGAAGAATTTACAATGTCCAAGAGGCAGAAAAGGAAGGCCCCTGCTGTCGAAGAACAAACAGCAATAGAGGTCGTCCCACAAACGGAGTATATCTATGAGGACACCCAATGTGTCATGGGGGTTGAGCCCGAATATAAGTGGGGAGAGATATACAGACTGATTTCCCGTAGGGAAGTCCCAGACACAGGTCTTGAGGAAGAGCCCATTTATGCCAATATAGAAAGATATGCCATTATGAAGGTTGCCACCAGGCCAGAGCTATTCCCTTGCACTGATGTGATGAGATGGATTCTACCACACACAAATAACAACACAATGCTGATGGAAAATGTTCAAGGTCAGGGTTATGCTGCATTTAGCCCTGGATATGTGGCATTGGCTTACCACCTGCCAGAGCCCCAAGTCTTCCTGTCAAACGACTGGTTAGAGAACCTCAGGATGGATTTAGTGGAAACCCTGAGAAGAATGCTCTTACCAGGAAAGCTTTACAGACACAGAGCAACTGAGGACTATGACACAGCAAACTTAAGAGCTCCTTATAGGTTTATAGCCTTGATGTTAAACCAGATCTTTGGAAGAGCCAATGGTAGACTCTTCAAATTGGAGTGGATACATCTTATGTTTCATGTAGCCACAGAGGGAACAATCTTCAACTGGGCTAGCCTAGTATCTAGCAGTCCCTCTTCTTGTGTAGCTACAGCCCTGGGAGGAGGAGAAGCCCAGAAAAAGTCTAAGTTCTACATGAGTTCCTTTCTGATAGACTGCATACTATGCCACCAGCCTTTCCCGAGGCTCAAATGTGTTTGGGAGAGGGAAAGAATGCCCGTGTATGCAGCCTACAAACTACTGGGTGCTCACCAGTACCATAGCTATTACCGAGAAATCTGTGAGCATTTTATTATGCCTCTGCATGCACTTATCTTCCAAAAGGAATGTAACTGCATGTCTGAAGAGGCAATGAAGGTAATAGAGGAGTATGGTGATTACTTTTTGACAGAAAATGGGATGTATCTTAGAATGTTTGGTGGATAAAAAAAACCTTATTTGCTGCCCAAGTATGCAACGGATTATATAGTCCATAAAGAGGCAGTTAGACAAGTGTTTATTGATGGAGTTGGTCACTTCTTGTTCCAGAAAAAGAAGGCTGCCTATCCACCTCTACCATTTAAGCTAGGCAGCTGCAGTTTCACCAATGTGAAGCAAGCTGCAGAATTTATAGAGGAGCTAGGAAAGTTCCACTTTGGCGAGATGACTTTCAGATGAAATGACACTCATGGCAGAATGGTTGAGCACTGCAAGAAGCACAAGGTGTTTTATGAGTACACCCACCATTTTGATCGAGATGAATCTTTTTTCAGGAGTGCACCTAACATGACTGCACTTAGTAGGAGATTCAAACCGAAAAACCCCACCAAGGATGGAAAAGGATCTGAACAAGATAAAGCTGAGCAAGCTAGGGTTGAAGAAGCAGCCAAAAGGATAAGAAAGGAGGCTCAGAGGCTGGAATATGAGGCTGTAGAATGGATGCAAAAAGGAGAAGAAGAAAAGAGGAAAGCTACCCAGGAAGCAGCTGAATGAGCCAATGAAGCAGCCAGAGAAACAGAAGAAGCTGCTAGGCAAGCAGCCGAAGAAGCCCAGAGAAAGCTAGACGAAGAACTGCGAGAGCAGGAGGCTGAACAGATAAATTTGACGCAACAGCAAGCTCCCAAAACACCATCAGGGCAGAGTCAGGGAGAGGAAAATCCTGAGGTGCAGATCCCTCAAGTCCCCACTACCATCATAGCTGCTACCCCTATGCTTCAGCTAGTACCCTTCGTACAGAAAAAAGGGGAAGAAGTCCTTGATTTCAGCACAGTATATTATGATAGGGCTACTAAAAGGATAATGAGGAGAACAGAAAGAAAGGTAGAGGTAGAAGGAATGGACAGTAAAATGATAACCGATAAGGTCATGATGGTAGGGACAGATGTAGATCCAAGGTTTACTATAAGAGTCGGGACTACAGCAATACATGCTTCAGAGGATAACATAGACAGAATGATGATTGAAATAGAGTCATCCAAGAAGACTTCCTCTCAGCTTAAGGACACCCTGAGAAAAGAAAGGGAAGAAGGCAATAGACTTAAGAGAAAATATGAACATGTGCTGAGAGAAATGGAGGCCACAAAAAGTGAAATTTGCGCCATCCAGGTAGAAGCACCGGCCAAGGAAACAACACATAAGGCTCTGGAAAGTGCACAGCAGGAAATTCAAGACTTAAAGAATGAAAAGGAGCAGTTGAGGGCAAAGATAGAAGACCTAGAAGCGCATCAGTCTATTATCTATGAGTCCAATGCCGCATATGTTAAAGAACTGAAAGAGCAGCTGGAGGCAGCAAAGGAACAACAGGTTGATCTACAGCCAGTTAAAGAACACATCCTGGCCCAGGAAGCTAAAGTGCTACACCTACAAACTGCTTTAGAAGAAGAAAGATGCCAGGTCCTCCAGATTGATAGCCGACTTGAAGAAATCTTGGAAACCGCTTCTTATTTTGTTGACAGGTCCCAAGACATCCTCGAAGTACTGACTACAAGGATAGCCAGGGCGGAGAACGATGAGGAATCCCCAGCTGAACTACCATCCAAGGATAAGCAAGCCCTTAAACGGGACCACGATCTAACAGAATTCACCATCAATACTGTGGAAGACTTCCAGAAAACAGTCAAGAAGACCAAAGGAGTCTGCACAGAATTCTTCAGGAGAGCCCTGGTTACCTACAACAGATGTCAGATAGAAGCCGAGCAGAGGCTATATGAGTTCCCTGATCATGATGCATTTGTAGAAATGTTGCAGAAAGGACAGCAAGATGAAGAAGCTAGAGTACAATGCATCAAAACTATTGATGACCAAATAATGAAATAGGTCATACAGCCGTCATTGTGCAGCTCTTAGAAGAATAGGTGCGATTGAACACAGCCAGGGTAGAGGCCATTAGAAACCAGGCTGAAAAGTTCGAGCTAAGCATTCAGTTTTTAGATCCCAGCTCATTTGAAGGACTCGCTGCTGAGGCAACATCGTGGAGAAAATTCTTAGAGAAACAAGCGGGACCCTCCTCTCAAAAGGACCGGTCAACTTTGCTGTAATTTAATATATTATAAAAGGATTTTTGGAAAATTGAAACGTTGGGAAGACAAAAGGGTTGGGAAGCCCAAAGGTCACTTTGGGCAGCCCAACCAATTTTTGCTTTTTTGTATAAAAATAGGAAACGTAGAGAAGGAAGGGGTTTTTTTTCCCAGTAAGACTGGAAATTTATTGTAAGAAGAACTACTTCCTTTTTCAATATAAAGTTACAGTTTGCCTATGGAAAGAAGATTGGTGGGATTTCAAATGTTTTGACATGGATAATCAAAAGATGAACTACTTTTTTTTTCAGCATTATATCCATGAATCGTGAGATCGTTCTAACTTCATGACCTATGTCTTTGTTTAATGATTTCTGATTTATTTTATGAAATCTCTACCATGAGTAATGTATGCTTGTCATAAACAATTAGCTATCTGGTTGTGTAATATTTTTCGCTGTCATGTGTGTAAAAGATAATGCCAACTATCTGTAATTGCTTTTATTACGCGTGCACATCCACATTACTCATATATGTTAATCACAATTTGGCTCCTCGGGGATAGGATAGGTAGATAGATAGGTAGGCATTTAGATAGGTAGTCTTTTCATTTATACATGAATGTTTCAGATGCATGGTGAGCCTAAGATGAGAGGTAAGAACCTGCGCATCACTTTGTGAATGCTCCTTGCATCCTTCACCACCCTGCATGTAGTTAGCAATTTGCATTTCATACTTAAGTCAAAAAATACAAATTCCAGTGGACCGGGCCGCAACCGGTAAAACCCTTGTTTGTTACTTTGACCTACGGTAGCCGGACCGTAAACCGGATGGATTCCCTACACCAAACAGTCAACGGGCTAGTTGGGAACATTGATTGGGGAGAATCCCTTACTGTTGCCGCCTGCGAATTTACAGGCCTCAACACCTTCACTAGAAGAATTCATGGAGTCACTGATTGAAGAACAAGATAAGTTGGTGCAAATGGGTAACATCAAATCCACCAAGTATCAAGCCCTTGATGTAGGATTTTTGAATCTATCCAAAGGAGAGAAGAAATCTAGGGATTCGAAGTAGCAAGAGAAGAAGAAGCCCAAATCTTCAGATGGGGTTTTGACTCCTAGCAAGGACAAATACAAGAAGAAGAAAGAGAAGAAAAAATGAACTTATTTTCACAAAGCGTGGAATCCAGATAGTGCATGCATGAATAAAACCATTGACATGATGGTGCAACTCCTTGAGAATAACAACATCCCATTGCCCAAAGGTGGAAGGAAGAAAGAGGGAGGTTCAAGTTCAGACAACAAGGAAATATGATTTGGTTGCTGGATCTTCAAGATCTTATTCCTTCATCATATATTTAGGTTCCTCCAGGGGCATGTCCTCCATGCATGATTATTTCTTGGCCCTACATCCTTACAATGTTGAATGGTCCATCCATCCTCATGAGTGATGATTCATAAATCCAATCTGAAGGGATTGATGAGATTGATCTTAAAGATGGTACTTCAGTAATGTGTTGTTTGTTCCTAATTTAGAACAAGGATGATTTTAAGGAACCATACTTATTTAAAAGTTTATAATTGTTGGCGAATATTACAAATTCTAAAAACGCCAACTATAAAAAGATTGGTGATATTTTTCAAAAAATATTTCAATTTCCAAGGATTTTATATCATTTATATAATAATTTGGTGACTTTTAGGGTGAAAAAATTTTACCCCATCAAAATTGGGTGAAACAAGGCTTCAAAAAATGCAAAATGGTGAATATTTTTTGGGAGAAAAACATGGAAAAATAGCCCACTGGGCTAAAATTCGCCCCTAAAATTATCCCTGAATTTTAGAACCAAACCTACTCTCTATATATAAAATGACACACAATAGTACAACCAAGAGAGTAACATTTACTAAAAATGATGTGGAGATCTCAGAAATATCTACAGGCTAAGTTGTTGCAGTGAGTTTTTCTAACCATGATTCGAGAATGTACAAATTCTCTCACTTCCTTCCATACTCACAAGGGATTGTGCTCATGTCACATGCCAATGAGACAATAAATTTGTGGCATGAGATATATGGTCACCTCAACTATAGGTACATCCAATCACTGAGCAAGGAAAGCATGGTTGAAGGGATTCCTACCATCAAGTTTTCCAATGGCACATACAAAGGGTGTGTAGTGGGAAAACATGATGAGTGCAGATATGAGAAAGGAAAGGCAAGCATGGATTTACAAGTGCTTGATATGATCCATTCAGATATAATAGGTCCTCTTCTCACACCCTCATATGGGAATTCAAGTTATGTGTTTACTTTCATATATTATTTCTCACAGTACTGCTGGGTGTATTTTCTCAAGCTAAAATCTGAGGTTTTTGAGACTTTCAAAGTGTACAAAGACTTAGTTGAGAATGAATTTGGGAAAAAGATAAAGGTTGTTAGGAATAAAAATGGTAAGGAGTATTCCAATAATAATTTTCAGCATATTTTTGAGGAATGTGGCATCCAAATGCAGCATTCTATGCCCTACACACCACAACATAATGGTGTTGCAGAGCGCAGAACATGGCTCTCAAGGAGATGGCAACATGTATGATGGAAGAAAAGGATTTGAATCCTAAGATATGAGATGAAGCTATAATGTGATTCATATTTTCAAAACATATATCCACACAAAGCATTGGATGGAAAAACTCCATATGAGGCTTGGAATGGTCACAAGCCCAATGTTTCTCATTTTAGGGTTTTTGGCCCAAAGGATTGGGCTAGGATTCCTCCCGAGAAGATAAAGGCATTGAAACCTCAAATAAAGGAGTCCATTATGGTTGGATACTATAAATATGAAAATGGATACAATATATTTTATCCCTCATCTCAGAAGAAGAGCCTATGCAGGAGATCATACTAGCTCAAGGGGACTGCTCAAATCCTCCACTCCATGATGATGTAAGTGATGGTATTTCCTTTGATTTTTGTGATTATTATGTTTATGATTATTATTATGACATTAATTCATATCATGACTCACCCATTTGACCCAATTGTGCTAATAAAACCATTCAAACAGCTAGGGATCTTGCTGGAGATCCACTAGACTCTAGGAAGACTAGATCTTAATTTCGCAATGCCTTCTCTACTTGTGAATTGAATAATTTAGAGAGATTATTTATGATGTTTGGGTATGATCCTAAGAAATATCATGAAGTGTCACTTGACCCAATATGGAAAACATCCATGCAAGAATATTTCAAGTCCTTACAAGACAATGAGACTTGGGAATTGGTTTACTTTCCCTCCAAGAGGAAACTAGTGCAATGTAAGTGGGTCTATAGGAACAAAGTGGATGCTGATGGTTATTATATAAATTATAATTCCTGGTTGGTTCCCAAATTATTCTCTCAAGTCTAATGAGTGGAATATACAGAGACATTTACACTAGTTGCAAACATGGACTCTATTAGGCTAGTTTTAGACATTGTTGCATCTAAGCGCTAGGAGGTTCACCACATGGATGTGAAGAGTGATTTTATTCATAGTGAAATTCATGAGGATATATATATATATAGCATAATTCAGGTTTCATTCATGATACTTCACTTGTTTTCAGGTTGAATAAGTCTCTCCATGGCCTCAAGAAAGCCCCCAGCGCTTGGTATGCCAAGATGGGAAAGCTTATGTTATCTCTTGGATTTGAAAGATGTAAATATGATCCTAATTTATATTTTCATCATTTTGGTGATTTATTGCAGGTAATAGTACTATATGTTAATGACATTTTTTATTACGAAGAGATTCACTAAAGATATAGGATCAATAAAGTATCATTACACAGAGGAATCTCCAAGATTGACCTTGGATTATTGAAAAAATTTCTTGGCTTAGAGATTGAGAAATATGATGTAGGGATCAAGGTAAACCAACCAATATATGCTTCAGACTTGTTATTAAATTTCAAAATGGCTGACTATAAGGAATCCAAGTTCTCATTCCTCTCAGGAATAAAACTAGGTAATTTTGGTGCATCTCCATTGGTGGACAGATCGTTGTACAAACAACTAGTTGTGATTTTGTTGTATCTTACACACTCTTGACCTGATTTGGCATATGATGTAGGTGCTATTGAAATATATATGCAGGATACTAATGAGATCCATTAGAAGGATGAAAAAATAATCTTGCATTATGTGCAAGGAACCAAACAGTTCAAGGTACACTATGATGTTGGTTCTCCAGTAGAACTAGTTGGATTTACTGATTCTGATTGGGTTGTAGATTCCATTGATGGAAATTCCAATACAGGTTATGTATTAATGCTTGCACATGGTCCCATATTTTGGTCAAGCAAGAAACAACACACTATATCCCTTTCTTCAACTGAGGCTAAGTATAGAGGAGTAGTGAACGCATCTACACAATGTGTGTGGTTGCAAGGTATCCTTGGGAAACACTGCTTTGCATTTGATTCACCCATAGTCATTTGGTGTGACAATAAAAGTGAAATCAATATTTCCATTGATCCAGTGCAGAGATAGAGGACCAAGTACATTGAGATACACATGCACTACATCATGAACTTGGTGCATGAGCAGGTGATATCATTACAATGTTTCCCATCTGTAAATCAAACTACTAATAGCTTCACCAAGAGCTTCACAAAGAAGACATTCACCTATATAAAATCACTTCTTGGAGTGGGTGACGCATGGTGATGGCTGATATTCACTTGCATATTTTTCTCTGTGTCCAATTTAGAGGGGAGGTTTTGTTACCATGAGTTTTTCCTCCTTACCTTGGTTATATGGACTAATAAATTTTTGTAAGAGGTGACTTGAGCCTCAGTTCCCAAGGCCTCAATAATCTGATGTAATTGCACTAATTCATGATTAATGGGTTCTATTAGATAATTATTCCACCTTAGTACCATGGTCATACACCTAGGACACATTTTCATTAGTCTCATGCTTATGTTATATGTCTCAAAACTAGGTTGTGTTGGTCAACCTTGCTCTATTTGGTGTTTTGGACTCATAAATACACCCAAGTTACCTCATTTGATCATTTTGGTTACACACGTGCCCTCATTAATGAATTTTCAGTCCTTGGTGCCTTCCCCATCTCTTCAATCAGGGAAACTGTTTGACTAAAGGTGCCCATGCATGTATTTGGTTGGTTTTTTACTCTTCTGGACCATTTATTGCTGCCTAGAGCTACTCCCACTCACCCATACACTCCACCACACCTATAATACCCCCATTTATGTCCTAGAATTCTCCAACCACTTTCACACTAGCATTCATAATAGTTTGAGGTGGTTTGGGAGGTCATTGGTCCACCTAGGGAGGTTTTGAGGTCCTATCTAAGCTTGCCACATGTATGCATCCAAATTGCCTCCAAAGGATAAAAATTTATACCTATTGTAATATAAATATGTTCCAGACATATTTACATGTTGGACATTCATAATAAAATCTGTTATTGACACTATTTCTATGTGTTAATTTCACTCTTTCTATTGTTTTTCTACATATTTTGTGAGTAATCTTGAATTGTGAGGATTCCGTTAGCTCCTATATCCTACTGCGAATTATATTTCATATAAATATGAAGAAAATATTAAGTATAACACAATATTAAAACACTCAAGTGGATTGATCTTCCATTGTGCTTATTGACAAAAAAATAGTACAATATATAGGCATTATTGCATGCAATATATTGGGAAAATACCATGGGATACTAAATATGATGGGACCTAAAAAACACATGATTGGCTAACAAAATGATCATATTAGATTGGACCAATTCACCCATCAATGACATAAGGCCAAGTGTGAACCCTATATTGGGCCATAATGAGGGTCAATTAACATGATGGACCAAAGGGCGGTGCCATTATGAGGTTCAATGAATCATGGGGACAAAAAGTAGGTTAGGAAGGTTAATATGTGTGAACACATCCATTAGGAGGGTGCATGTTGTGAATAGTTGGCAAGTAGTAGACCATTAATACACATGTTTGACCAGATCACCAAGAGGACGCACTTGAGCTCCTTAAAATAGGGAAATGCATTAAACACCTCATAAATGAAGCATAGAGGGGCGCATTGACTCCTTGAATGATGGAAAGGAGTACAAAAGTGGAAAAAAAGGTTTCATGGATTTATCTCTAGCCTAAGTGGTCTAAATGTGGACAACTATGGTCTAAAACACTAGACTAGGCACTAGGAGGCCAAAAATCATTAGGTAGAACAATATGAAGGTCCATGGAATAGATATGATGGGAATATTGTTATAACATATTGTATTCCTTTAAATGTTTTTGTTTTTATGAAATGGATTGAAATCCATTGCAATGAAAAGTAATATATGATTCTTTTTCTTTGGTTAGTAAGTAAGGAAAAATTATATTACTGTATGATACAAAAAGGTATACAATTAGACCCATCCAACTGAAAGAGCCGCACTAGACTGGGAATCATCTTCAGAGAGGTAATTATTTCATTTCCCCCATTCCCTCATCCCTTTATCTTTCTAATATTTTGGTCATCGAGACCCCATCTCCCATTAACATCATGCCTATCAAAAATATTATAGAGACACATAGCCCTCTACCTTCCAAACTAGTAACTGCACAGGGACAGATAGCTGGTGAAGGCTTCCCTATTCATTACCGCTTCCCAACCAAACCTATTACATTCATATATGCAAAAACCAATGTTCATTAACATACTGTTATAACCATAGTGCACCTACAGAACCCATAAAAGATAATTTTAGACAGAGGCGAGAACCCAGAACACTACCCTCCCCAGGGCCTTATTGGGGTTGTGGATCAACTGGGGATGGAGGCGACGCTGATGGTTCTCCCCCATGTTCTCCACCAAGTATCCCTATAGCTGATCCAACATTATAATACCTGCAGTGCTTTCATGTTTCCCTCGTCTAATCATAACTAATGATTCCTGAATCCCCCGAGCCAGTTGCAAGTTTTTTTGAATGTAATGAGCCAACATAATGAGTACCGTCCAAAACGGATTGGCTTCCAAGGGCCTCCCTTGATGATTCTCATACTCCCTGATGAGACCAACCTCCTTAAAAGCTATTATGGCTTCCACCAAAGTCGAGGTCTCTTCCATGTACTGTGCCCCCCAATTGAATGCCATAGGAGTTGGACCCTCTTCCACATGCAAGGAACCTATGAAAGAACATACTTGTGAGATATTATCCCCTCCACTCTTCCACTTTTCCCCCGATGACACCACACTCGTCATTGCTGAGCCATTAAATCATAGAAATTACAATTTCGAGAGGACTACATGATAATATGAACAAAACAAAGCCTTTCCACTTTGATCCTCTCATAATCTAGAGAGGAATATATAGCCACACCCTTGATATTGCTAATGCATGCCACTCTCCTCATCACTGGTTGATGTTTCCATTCCGCACTCGGAGAATTTACGAACTTACAGTTCCCATACCATTTTTTCTATGCCAAATCCTTCCCTTCGTGCGAAAGGTTGGAAACCCTATCCCCCATTAAAGGCCACCTAGAATGGGCCATCCTAGTCTTAATAGTCTCAGTATAGAAACTAGAGAATTCCCCACTGGTATGCCCAGAGGGTCTGAACCCTCGTACCTCTCCGTACCCTGCAAGCTTGAAAGAATAGATATTTAGAAATGCAATCTTGATGCTAGATCATCCTTACCAAATTAGGCATGCATGCCACCCACCACCTCTGGTTCGCTCTTCTGCAGCCCAACTGTCCTCTTTGTTACATCAACCTAAGAGACATTAAAGCCATGTGGAGGGGATATAACTTCGCCTTCCTTTTCTCCTGACATGGGGGGTGGAGAGGGGCTCCCACATGCTGGATAATGTGGCCATCCAAGGGAATCACGAAAGAGACCAGGGGGCCACATGTGAGAGAGGAATCGACTGTTGACAATTTTGAAGGGATGTTTAGATTGCATTTGCCATGCACCGGGGCTAGAGTATTGGATAGCTATTGAGAGAAACATACAACCTTCCTCTCACTATATTCCTCCACCAACACTTTGCATTTTCTCCATAACTGACCATTTCTCTTGTCTTCATTTACCTCTACATGGAAGGAGTTACTGTTACAAACCCCTTCATTTTCTATGAAGTCCGCCACCCTGTTTCTTATTCATTTAACATGCGAGAATATTAGTGCAGGATTGTCCTTTAGCCAACCTCTTAGCACTGTAAGCCTGCTCTCCCAACACAAGTTTTTGGAAACTTGGCCTATGGTCGCTCCATTATATTGGAGCCTCTTGTCTATGCTAATGATCTCCAGTGAGTTCCCTTCCACTATAAATGAGGTTCACTTGTTCTAGACTTCCCACGAGACCCCATTTACGAGGACTTCAAGCTCTGCTAAGTTGTTAGTGCTAGTACCTATGTTTCCCAATAGATGCTAAGAATTCTTCCCTATGAGTCTCTAACCGCTCCACCAAAACCAACCGATCCCGGGTTCCCTTTTGCAGCCCCGTTGAAGTTTAATTTGAAGGCACCCTTTGGAGGACTTTGCTAACATTCAAAATTGCTCGAGTGCTTGATCATTTTGCTAGGATGCACGTTGTTCACAGGTAATGTCCTAATTCCCCATCCCTGAAGAATTTGTTTTTCACTTGCTTCTTCTGTGTAATCCTCCTTTGACCATGGAGAAAGCGTAATGGTTTATTTTATATGAGCTTCTATAGTCACCCATATTTCTTCCATTCTTCGCTTTTTATTTTCAAAAAATTTCAAGTTCTGGGTTTTCCAAATTTCCTAGACCACAAAGCCCAGGAACAGATCCCAGATTCTATTCACTATTTTGTTTTTGAATATATTCTTAGGCCATTCAACGATTGTTGAGTCGAGTCTTCCTCTACATCTATGGTTTTTTTTTAATATCCCGACATGTTTGTCCCATATAATGTCTTATATTGGACATTCATCTAATAAGTGGTTTATAGTTTCATTACTATTTTTGCACAAGCTACATCTTGATGGTCCCAATATCCTATGAAATTTTATGTTATCCCAAGTGAGAATGCGACGCTTAAGAATGAGCCAACTGAAAGCGACAACTTTGGGCCACCATTTTCCTCCCCAGACTTTTCTCCATTTTCCCTCCTTTTCCAGCATGTGTGTTTCCGCTATCAACCCTATGGCTTCTCTAATGTTGAACCTTCCAAGGTTGGAGTAATCCCAATGTATATTATCTGGGCCATCATGCCAGGGGATATTCCTTGAGAAGAGTTCCATGTAAAAATCATCCATGTTCTCTGTAGGTGCCATTGTTTGCCACTAGTCTTTCTTTTTCCATGTCCAGAATATTTTGTCAAGGGAATCGGAGTCCCAAAATTCCTTCACCATTTTCCTCTAACTATTATGGAGGTTGTATATAAGAGTTGAGAAGTCGTCTCGACTTTCAATGCTCGAATTCTAGTTCTAGGCATCGTTGACAAGCATAGCTGTGCTGCCATTTCTTACCTCCTAGAAACTATGGCTTTGGATGATGTTTCAGTTTTCCTGAGCTGATTTCAAGATACTAGAGCCCGGGAGATCCTCCCCAAATATATTAAGAAATTGTTTCGGCCAGTGGGGTGCATAATTCATGTTCCATAGCTTCACCCATGGTTCCTCCTCATGAGTTATCCACCTCCAAAATATATTAGCTCCCATTTCTTTATTAACATCTAGAGGGTCATGAAGGCCTAACCCTCCCAATTCTTTGGGTTTACATACAGTTTTCCAGTCCACCAATGGCCATTTCCTATGACTATCATCTCCTCCACATGGAAATTTCCTTTGAATACACCTAATTTGCTTTATCATTGATTTCGGTGCTGCCAAAACCAAGAATATGTAGAGTGGAATGGCCTGGAGGACTGACTTAACTAGAATGAGTCTGTCGGGGAAGTTTAGGGATCTGAAAGTTCACTGGCTAAGTTTCTTATTGATTTTGTCCAAAATATCCTTCCAAGAGACGTGTCTGATGGTTGATTTTGCAAGAGGCGCTCCTAAGTATTTTGATGGGAGCCCTCCTTCGAAGAATACAAGAATTATTAGAATATTTCTTTTCATGATTTTCGGGGTATTAAAGAAGTATACCTGGGAATTTTCCTTATTTATTTCCAGACCGTTGGATTCCATAAAAGTGTCCAATCCATCCTTTATTCCTCTTGCCTCCTGAACCATGGAAGGACCCATGAGCATCATGTCATCAACAAACTGTCAATGAGTTTGAGGTTCTATCTCAGCATCTAAGGTTATCCCTTTAATATTATTCTCCATGCATCAATTCTTGAGCATTCCGCCCAGACCCTTAGCTTCTATAATAAATAGAAAGGGGCATAGTGGGTACCCTTGTCTAATTCCTAGGGAGCCCTAGAAGGGTGAGAAAGGGGTACAGTTAACTAGAATTGAGAAGAAGGCCGATGAAACCAATTTCATGACCCAACCCATCTAATGGTCTGAGAATCTGAAATCTTGAAGCACACCTGCTAATAATTTCTAATTCAATTTATCATAAGCTTTAGATAGATCTAATTTCAATAACATACCTAGGATTTTTCTGGTTTCAAATGAATGGATGGTTTCAGGAATCAAGATGATTCCATCCAGAATTTTTCTTCCTTCTACAAAACCCACCTTCTCAGGGGAAATGATTAAAGGAAGTAGGGGACGGATTCTGTTGTCTATGACCTTGGATATGATTTTATATATGACATTACAAAGTGCGATCGGTATAAGTTTTCTGGGATCTTCCATTCTAGTTTCTTTTGGGATAAGCGCCATGAAGGTTTAATTCAGAGCTTTCAGAATATTTCCTGTCTTTCTTGAGTCCTCCAACAAAGCCCACACTTCTTCTTTCAGCCAGTCCCAACATGCATGGAAGAAGTTGGTAGTAAACCCATTAGGTATCGAGGCTTTATCATTCTCCATTTTCTTAACCGTAGTGTCTACTTCTTCCAACTCAATTGGTTTCAGAAACAAGAGGTGATGATATTCCATGATAACCCTTGGAATGTGCCTCAATACCTCCCTCTGAGATTTGTCTTTTTCCCAGTATGGTTCCTCCAGGAGTTTAGCAAAGTAGGAGTTCAAAGTTACTTCAAGGTCCTCCTGGGTTTTAGCAATGTGTCCTTCTTCTGTTTTCAATCTAGCCATCTGATTTCCCTGGCGATGTTGAATGGATGCCTTGGGGAAGAAGCTGGTATTCTGTTCCGCTTATTGGAGCCACTTAACTCTAGATATCTGATTCCATGATATTTCCTCATGTTGTTCTTTTTGGATAAATTCATGGATAAACACTTTTTCTTTCTCCCAAATGTCCTTCGTGAATCCATTCTCCATCCCTCTGATTTGAACCTCTTTGATTTTTCCATCCAAATCCACTTTGGACTTAAAGATATTACGAAAGGATTCTTTGTTCAACTTCTTGATTTTAGATTTGAGGAGTTTAAGATTTTTTTGGAACTGGTACATCCTCTTTCCTCTAATGGTTGGCATTTCCTCCCACCATTATTTTAGTTTCTCCAGGAATTCAGCTTGGAGAAGACAAAAATTTTCAAAATGGAATGGTCAATGCAGGTTGAACCCTACACTGTCCCACTCCAGCTTAATAGGACAATGGTATGATACAGCTGATGGGAGTACCACAGTCCTCAGTTCTCCCCCATTTATCATAATGGATTCCGAGACCATAATGCGGTCTAGCCGATAGGCTCTACCCCTATCCCCTGTTCTTTTGTTATTCCAAGTGAAGGTATCGTTAGTTGTTCTGACATCAACCAATTCAAGGTTGTCAGTAACTTCATTAAAATACTCACTGATTAAGTTTATATACCTTATCCCACCTTTTTTTTCTTCAAGGTTCCTGACTAGGTTGAAGTCCCCTCCAAAAATCCAGGGTTGTCCTTTCGACACCCTTTTAAGCATCCCTAATGAGTTCAAAAATTGCCTTTTCTATGTTTCTCGAGGAATGCCATACACATTGGTGATAAACCCCCTAGTGCTTGGTGATAAAACCCCTAGTGCTAGTACCTAAGATATGGAACGCCTCCAATAGGGAGTACTAGGTCTCAAAGAAGTCAGAGAAGGAAAACTCTCTTGGGTTCGAGAGAATATGTATACCTCCGGCTTCCCCTTTAGCATCCACTACAATGACCTCACTTCCCCTCCAAAATTTTCCTCCAATGATCTTCAGTTCTGGTTCTGAATATTTTGTTTCCTATAAAAACATTATACTTGGATTATCCAATTCAATATTTCTCCTTAGAAGATGGATCTTCAAGGGGCTATTACACTCTTATATTTCAAGTTGTGGCCTGCATTGGAAACTTATTTATTCGTGGGAGAGAGGGTCACATCAATGGTTGGATATTGCCTTGATGCCACCAGTTGATCCCCTACAATTTTAATTCTTTGTACATTAATGTTCCTCCCTCAATTTTATTTCTTCCCTTTCTTTTTTCCATCCAGATCCTTGAGGGATTCTGATGAGACCCAAAGAAACTTCATCGATTTATCCTTGATTATCGCTTTTTCCAATAATTTGATTTGTTGTGGAAGTATTTTTTTAGGGATATTTTCAGAGTAGGTCGTTTCCAGACCTACCAGATCCAGATCTCCTATCTCCATTTCTTCCTCTTCAACTTCCAATGTCTTATTATCGCTTTCCTTGTTTTCCTGAGGCTCCTCTTGAGTATGGATCTTCTTTCTTCATTCTGTTTCTCAAACCTGGTGGTTTTAAATCTTTTCTTCTAGCTGGGCGGTAGTCGGCTTGGGTTCTTAGAGGGATTCAAATCTATTCTATGTTTGGAATTTTTTATGGATTTCAAGGCCCATAGTATTTTTTATTGATCTTTTCTTACTTTGAAATCGAGTAAACCCCTCAGCATCTTGATTTTCTTGGTATTTCATTCCTCCTAGTTTTTTGTTCTGTGGGAATTCTTTGAACATGTGTCCATGCTCATGACATTTCCTCCATCTGAACGGTTTCTGTTCATAGTCAATTGCTTGAAACCAATCCTCATCCTCCCATGTTAAGTCTATTCCGTCTGGAAGATCTCGAGAGATATCAAGATAAATGCATATCCAGGCATAGGATGTGTACCTCCTCTGTCAAGTCCGCTATAAGAATTTTACAAAGTTTCCTAGGATGTTTCCAATGTTCATCAGGATTTCTTCTATCCATTATTTCATAGGAAGGGAATACATTCTGATCCAGACCAGGGCTATTGTGATATTTTCCTTGTTTGAATTAAATATTTCTTTCCACGGCCTTAAGAACATACTAGTAGAGTTATAATTATAAGTCCCACTCTCAAATATTATGGTCCTATCTTCTTCATTAAAGAAGATGACTGTAAAGAAACCTTTGGCTCCCATTTGTAGATCATAGTGGCATTGAGGTTTCGAGATAGTGTTTATCCACCATACTAAGGTCTTCTCTGTGGGTCAAATTCCAACAAACTTACCAATCAGAGCATGCTCCTTCATGTAGGTGATGTATTCCCTAATGCAATCCGATTTGATTTGGAGATTTGGTACCTTCTTCAATTTTGGAAGACATTGTCCTGCTCTACTATTTTCTCCCTTTGCCGTATTTTATTTTCTAGATCCACTCATTCCTTCCCCATATTTCCCCAGATGGGTATCGGATGATGGCCTTTTTCCTTTGTCTTTCTCCTTTCCATATTTGAGCTCTAGATAGGGGGCTCTGTCGTACCGACCACTGGCTCATTCATCCTAAGACCCATCCCCCAGTCTTAGGTACGGGCTTAGGACTCTGGCCCAACTTTCAATAACCCAAAGACCCTGCAACTTGGAACCGCCGTTAAACCTCCCGCCCCACCGTTCTTCTGTCAATCTATCTTCATCCTTGGCAATGAATGCACAATTCAGTAATATATGATTTTGATTCAATGATAAATATAATAAAACAAATGATGCAACCCTTGCACTACTTGTTTTATTATATTGATCGTCGAGTCAAAATCATATATTAATTTTCATTGCAAAGGATTTCAGTCCAATTCTTAATAAATTTTCATTGAAAGGACTACAATACAAGATCATCGGCATGATCGTTCAACAAAATTTGCAACTTTTTGTGCTTTCTAATTAATTCCCAAAATAGAGGAGACAATGTAAATATCACAACATAGTTGGTTTTACAGAAGGAAAATTTAGTTTCTATTAGATGTATAAACTTGCATCTTGTAAGATAAATTCAAAATTTACATCATAGTCTCGTAATTTCCTCATCATAGTCAAATGACCAAAATTTAAAAAATTTAACAAAACCTGGTAAAAATGTGTTGAAAATAAATCTCACAAAACCTCCAAATATAACACAAGTATCAAACATATAATAGATGTAGAAATAGGGAAAAATATAACTAAAGTATAACACCTCAAAATAGATTGAGTGTCCCTTTTCTTAGTAAATATATGTATTGAAATTATTCAAACTTGAGGAAACCAGAATCCTCATCAACCTCCTTCTTAGATATGATGTATGCTACCCAGTTGAACTCCTGAAACATATGATGGAAATATAAATATCTGAAATAGTCCCTTAGTATTTTAATATTATGTATCCAGTAAGAAAGGTATACCACATGTAAGTGTGAATGATCCAAAATCCATTCCACAACACATTTGGAATCTCCACAAATGTGAATCTCTACAAACCCTGAACAAAAGAAAAGTATAACAAACTGCAACATGTGAAATTTTTTTTTCTTATATTATTCCCACTGCCCCCACCAAACCAATGTCTCAAGAAATGTGTAGAAGATAAATTTAATTAAAAAACCACAACCATAGGATTTCTACATATTTGCATCATCAAAATAACCAATATGAAACAACGCATTAAATTATGGAAGCTGTACATTCCTCTTTCTACCACTCTCACTCATAGGCCCATACTCATAGAAAGAAACAAATCTATTAGAAGGATAATATACTGAAAATATTTTTTCTTCAAAAAACCTTTATTTCTTCCCTTCCAAATATTCCAATCTATTAAAATGGGAAAATTATGAAAATCTATAGAATCCCAACTAAGCCAAATTGTCTCAAAAGTGATTCCTATATACTGAAAATCACACTGAATTAACTGCAAAGAATAATTATAAACAACTAGAGCAAAAGGGAAATGCCAAAATAAGTTGGGTTTGAAATCTGAACTATGTAAGACATAAATGAATAAAAATATAGACAACATTCCACATACCTGGTATCATTCATTCAACATCTGTAGAATATACTAGTTATCGAACCAAAGCTCCTGAACAATGATGGATTATGTAGAAAGCTAATCAATGGTGCATCAATTTCTTCCAGAGACTCCAACCTTGCAACTACTTTTACATGCCTTCCTTTCATGTCTGCAAAAGAGAAGAAAATTAAACATTGAACATGAGTGGTGATCATGGTTGTAAGATTCAAATATGCTTATGAAATTCCAAATTACAAAAATGCACGTCTACTTTCAAAATTCAAAGGTTGCATAATCATCAAGAAAGTGCTAGAAAACATGAGACATTAGGGTTCTAATTTTTAGGATATTTTTAGTTCTTTTCCAAAATAAATTAACCCAACATAATCCTCTTGCCTTGGATGAAATATTTAACATGTTCTAGATAAATATTGGCATTATTGATTGTGTGTTTTCATTGATGACAACATTAATGAAAAACTTGTCATTATTATTGATTAGAGGAATTTGCAGACTAGTCAAACATTGAACAGGAATGAAGAAGTTGAGAAGATGACAATGTTGGTCAAAGAGTAACCATAAATATAGCATGACTGAAGCCAATGTCATATTGAATCTATGATTCTTGATGACATGGTTGGAAGTGTAAAAATATTAGCTTTCCAAACCTTAAATCCACCTAAGAAAACTACATATGAGGAGAACTTGGTTACAAGGGTGTGTATCATGCTCCAAGGAATCTATGTGTAAAATTTCAGCACAAACCAGTCAAATATGCATTCTTGGTAGGCATTATACTGACATAGGCATGCATTTTCTGAAGATGACTATCAAATGGAAGAATTTGGTTAGTTGAAGCTTTTAGAATGCAATTTTATTGAAAAAAGCAGGCATTTAGAATTGGAAATACATTACTTGAGTAAATACAAGCCTGATGAAGTTGATATGAGCCCTTAGCATTCATTCTTGATCCCTTGGAGTACATTTTGGTGACCTAGGAGTGCATTACTAAAAATATACACAAATATCAGTTTGGAAGATTCAAATATGAATTTAATTTGGTATTGAAATATTTTTTTTAAAAGAAACTAAGAAAGGTTTTTTATAAAACAGGCTATGCATAGCCATTCATTACAGAGAAAAAAGGGGGAACAAAGATTTCTTATAGTTCAAAAATGTTGCAAACAAAACTGGTCCATGGAGATGACCAAAAAACTCCACAGAGGGAATTTTCAAAACAACTAGTGCCTGGGGTAGTGTATACCCTTATAAAATGACTGCAAAGTAAAAGACAATAAAACATATTAACATTTTTAAAAGAGAACCGATTAAGGATTGCCTCTGGGCTTCATGGGTTGAACCACTAATTCCTCCTCCATGGGATGCGCTACAGCTACAGGGGATTCGTTTGCCTTGCTACTTTGGCTCATATTGATCAAACACTGGAGATCTTCCTAGATTCTATCGACCTTACCCATTATCTCCCTGAGGTTACTCTCGTTGTCATCGATCCTTGCATCATGATTGCTGATTTATAGAGATGTATAACTTACCACTTCCCCCATGCTCTTGACCTTCTGTGCTATTTCATTATTATCCATTATAACTATCGACATCATCTCATAGAGACACCTGAGATTCTTCTTTACGTCCATAATGCCAGCATTTTCGTTAGCCTGAGACATGCTGCCACTTCCTAGAGAGATATCAATACGGGTGAAGTTGCTATGCAGAGCTCGGATTGAACCTGCTATCAAACAAGCCTGATTCTCGTCGTAGAGGCCACTAAGAATGAACTTCAACACTTTAAGCTCCTGCTGGAGGGAGGCTCCCTCCTTGCTTCGGTAGGATAAGGTGCCCACTGCACCTTCCTTCCACCTTGAATAGTGACAGCCCAAAATCATGTTTTTCTCAGCAGTGAGGGACTAAGTGTCAGATGGGAGACTAGGGCCGAAATCAATGCTTGCAAACCACAGTGAAGAGCCTGAAAGGGTGCTACAAGAGAAAGATGAGAAGGCTACAAGGGTGATCCTTTCCTTCATGAAATTCTTGGTGAGAGGGAGAGCTTCCCATGGAATTTCCTGCAACCACCCTTTGTCTACGCCTGGTATGACATCCAAGAGAATGTGCTCTAGAGGAATCACATGGTGGATAGAGCCGAGAGCAGGGGAGAAATGAGTTTGTAGGTAGCTTCGAGGAGAAGACATAGTGAGGAGAGTGATAAGACTTGAAGCGTGCGAAGGGAGGGGGTAATTAACCCGAGGGAGGTGAGCCATAAATCCTACAGTGTCCGAGAAGAGTTGTAGCCTGAGTGAAATCCACGTGGCGGGGATAAGTGTAAATGTAGGATAGCACAATAAGTGAGAAGATCCTTCGGGAAGGAGCACGAGGTGGGAGCCAGCTGTGGAAGGAGGGCGCAAGGCGATGTGATAAAGTAGTAGGGTGAAGGGAGGGATAAGGGAGGGGGGTAAGGGAAGAGTTGGGAAAAGGAATAAGGAGAAGATGGAGGGAAAAGGGGAGAGGGAGAAGGAAGGTAAAAAGATGGAGGGATAGAGTGAAGGGAGGAGGATTTCTTCAAGAAAACCTTTAGGGGAAACAAAATACTGTTCAAGGAGTGGAGAGTGGGAAGACCACTTGCCTTGAGAGAGGAAAACGTAAGCCCAATAAGCTATTTGGGAGTGAATTTGGTGTAAGGAGATTTTTCGTTAAGACTTAAATGGCCTTGAGGTAGGGAGGCCCCCATGTTTTCCAAGGCATCCACTGTTGAGTTATTGTTACGAAGAATGTGGAATAGCGCATAGGATTTAGACATGAGAGGCTTAGATTTATCATACAGACGATGAAAATTAATTGAAATAGAGGTGTATCCATTAATCATCTTGAAAATAACATGCCGAGAGTCTTCGAAGATTGCTATCTTGTGGATGTATTTGCTGAATAAAGATTGTAGTCCCTATAGGAGCGCCAACCACTCGACCTCGTTGTTGGTCCTGTGTCCAAGGCCCCAAGCGAAGGTTTGTTCAACATGTCCTCTGGGACCCAAGAGGATCCCCCCCGCACCTGCCACCCTTGGATTTCCTTTCGAGACACCATAAAAGAAGAAAGCATAAGAGTTTCTCTCTTTGAGCCAAGATTTGAATTCATTGCTCATTAGTCTTATCTCCCAAGGAAAGGATCTGTAGGGTTGAGCCACACTACTTTTAGAGATTTTGAATTGAAGGGAACTCAATTCCTTTAAGTAATTTTTGCACCAAGATGAATAAGACTCGGGGATGCATTCCTTGTTAGGGAAGTTGATGTTGTTCAAGGAAAACTTCTCTGCTATCATTCCTATCACTTTGGAGGCTATACGAGCTAGAACAATTTTATGATCTTTGAAAATGGACTTATTTGTGGCAAGCCATAGTTGCCAGCAAAGGTTCTTAGGGATAGAGGCCCAAAGATGACTAAGGATGGGCTTTTTGAAAAGGGATTCGGGAAAGAGCTTGGGCCAGTCCTTAAGAAGTTGAGCTACAGAGTCTGGAAGATTTAGAACTAAGCTTGGGGGAAGAACACATTGCCATACTTTAAGAGACATTTTGCACTGAAGAAATATGTGGCTTGTGGTTTCTTCATCCATGCTACATAGAGCACATCGAGAAGGTCCGACTATGCCTCTTTTCCTGAGATTTTCAGCTGTTAAAAGATTGTTATGCATCAGGATCCAAGTGAAGATATTTACCTTGGGAATGTTGTCTGGGTGCCAAACCTTCTTCCAGAGTCGATATTTTGTAGCCGGATCCAAGGATAGTCTCATATATCCTTCTTTGACAGTGTACTGTCCTGATTTGCCCCATCCGATGCAATCTCTTGTTGTAACTCATGTTGGGGATAGGCTGTGAAGGGATGAGAGGAAAATGGCAGTAGCTTCAGCCAGATGAATTGGAGGATGAAGCTCCTTCCAACCAATCCAATATCCCATTGTGTCCCACTGTGAGAGATAATAAAGAGTGAGCAACCCTTAATCGCTAGCCCAATCAGCAAGAGGAGTCAGGCGTAGGAGTGAGGAGTGGGAAGGATATCCGAGAATGCTATAGTTACAGGCATTGATTTTTTTCCCATTCCCTGGGATCCAATAGCAGTCTGTCTGAATTGTGTTGAGAGAAGCTTTGCATAGCTTCCAGAGAGAAGTCCCTTTGCCTATCCAAGCACTGTCCAACATTTTTGATATGGGCCTTCTGATATATTTTTTCCTGATTATTTCCTTCCACCATTCTTTCCTTCCTTATATGACCAACCTCCATATCAGCTTAGCTCCCAAGGCTTTGTTAATTTGCTCAGGGTCCCTGATGCCTAACCCACCTTGGATTTTTTCTCTTTTGACCGTGTCCCATTTTACTAAGTGGAATTTTTTTGTTTGAACCTTTCCTCCTTGCCATAATTTTTTTTT
Organism: Pseudotsuga menziesii; assembly: GCA_001517045.1. Lineage (NCBI taxonomy): Eukaryota > Viridiplantae > Streptophyta > Pinopsida > Pinales > Pinaceae > Pseudotsuga > Pseudotsuga menziesii. The sequence continues at coordinate 143,391 of LPNX011184865.1, forward strand.
GATTTCCTTACATATGCTGTTGATAACACTTTTGGGAGTAAGGACCATCGAACTAGCATAAATTGGGTAGGAGGAGAGGATGGACTGAATGAGGACCGTCTTCCCTGCAAGGTTTAACCATTTTGATCCCAGGGTTTGAATCTTGGTTTTGATTTTTTGAATAATCGGGGCTCACATGGAGGAGACAAAGGAATTTTTAACTATGGGGATGCCCAAGTAGGTGAAGTGAGTCCAATTAGGATTGGATTTTATTTGCAGAATTTGAGATATGATGCGGAGAGTTGCAGCATTGCAATTCCATCCATATAACTGACATTTATTCAAATTTGTTGAACTTCCAGAGGAGCGGAGAAAAAGGTGAAGGGGGCTAAGGAAGTTTCTATCTATTTGTGTGGATGCTATCCCTAGCAGAATTTTTTCATCAACGAACAAGGCATGATTGATGGGGAGGGCTCCATTCCTGAAAGAAAGACCCGGAAGAGATCCTTCTGATTGGAGTTTGGTCAATCTTCTACTGAGGGAGTCAACAACCAGGATATAGAGGAAAGGGGAGAGCGGACATCCTTGTCTTATACCAAGGGAGGATTTGAATAACTCAGAGGGTCCACCATTGATTAGAGGAGCTATCCACGATGATTTTATACAAGATTGGACTTGATTGATGAAGATAGGTGGAAATCCAAACTTCTTCAGGACCAAAAGGATAAAGGAGTGTCTCAGCCTATCAAAGGCATTGGCCAAGTCCATCTTGATGGCCATTCCAGGTTCACCCCTTTTAGAACTGGAGTGAGTCACCTCCTGAACCATTAGGATGTTGTCGCTAATTTTCCTGCTCGAGATGAATCCTCCTTGATTTGGGGAGATTAGAGACTGAATGATTGACTTGAGTCTCATGGATAAAACTTTAGAAAATATTTTGTAGGAGGCGTTGTAGAGAGAGAAGGGTCTGAAGTTTTTGATGGAGGTGGGGTTTGTCTCTTTAGAGATAAATGCCAGAAAGGTGGAGTTGGTGGCTCCTCCCATATTACCTTTTTCCATCTAGGAGATGAGACGCATCAGGTCTTTTTTTATAAGGGACCAGAAGGTTCTGTAGAAGCTGATTGGGAAGCCATCCGAGCTTGGGGCTTTATCTGAATGAAGAGCCCATATAGCTTTCTTGAATTCTTCTTCTAAAATGGGGGACTCAAGCCCAAGTATTTCCTCTGGGATGATAAGGGCTGGGATATCTAAAACCATTTCTTCCATACAGTTTTGCGAGACTTGCTCCTCATCATTATACAAATGCTCAAAGAAAGTCCTTACCTCCAAACTGATTGCTGCTTGACCTGTGATGACTGTGCCATCCTTGTTTTTTAGTTCTCTCAGAGTGTTCCATCGTTTCCTGTCCCTACATTGATTTTGGAAGAATTTCATGTTCTGATCACCCCCTTTGAGCCATAGGATGCATGACCAAAGCCTTCATCCCTCCTCCTCTTGCCTTAAAATTTTCTGCAGGCTTGTTTCTAGTTATATCCCTTTGACAAGGTGCTCCTTGGTGATCTCACTTTCTTCCATTTCTGGTTGAAGAGCTTCCATATTCTTTATGATTTCACCTTTCTACTACGAGGGCTCCTGATAATAATGTTTTGCCCAAGATTTGAGGGATACTTTTACCCTTAGTTTCTGCTCCCATGAGTATGCTGGAGAACCAAGGATGAAATAGCACCATGTACTAGAGATGATGTATTCAACTCCTTCAGCCTTGAGCCAAAGACAATTGAAGCAGAAAGGGAGGGGCCCCAGGTTTTCCAGAGGAGGGAAAAAAATACAAATAGGCTTATGGCCCAAAATAGCTGTACACAACAGTTTGGTTTTAGGGTAAGAGTTGAGGAGATGAGTACTGACCAGGAAGCAATCCAATCTGGCAGTGATATGGCTGGGTCCAATTCATTTGTTGCTCCAAGTGTAGGTGTCATTTTTTAGTTTGATGTCCATAAGACCCCAATGAGATATAAGATCTTCCAACCTTTCCCCAAAAGGGTCCCTGACCTTAGTTCTGCCTTTACGTTCATCCGCAGAGATAGTAACATTGAAATCCCCGGCTATGAAGCAAGAGAGGAGCAATTTGCCTTCACATTGTTCTTCGAGCGAGGTCCAAAAGCTGTCTTTCTAGGCGTGAATGGTTGGGCCATAAACATTCCTGATCCATAGCTTTTCTTTATTTTCTTTATTTTCTAGCTTTATGATAAGCTAGTTTTTATTTTCGATGGCAGAGAGCATGCCAAATTTTTCAGAATCCCACCAGCAGAGGAGACCTCTAGAGGTTCCATTGGCGTTAGTGGCTAGTCCATCGCCTTTTGGCTAGAAGCTTTTAAGGGATGCAAGGATGTATTCAACTAGTTTTTTTGTCTCCTGCATGAGAAGAATTGAGGTAGATTCCATTGATTTAAATATATTGATAACTTCTATCTTTTGAGTACCTCCTAACCCTCTGCAATTCCAGGAGACCACTTTCAATATTTCTTGAGTTGTCTAAGAGCCTTTTCCTTCTCCTTTTTTTCCTCCTCTACACCGAGTAAATACTTGCTTGCTTGCGAAGTTTTGACTAAAAAGTCTAGATTAGACTGCTTTCCTGCTGCCTTCTCCCTTGCTGCTTCCTGTTCCCTTATGGCTTTGTTGGACTTTCTTCCTTTTTTGGAGAGAGGTTCTTGTTCTTCTGTAGAAGTATCTATGACTTCTTCTGAACATGCTTTTTCCCTCAATATTGTGACTGATCCTTCAGAGTTTGCTACAACTTCTTTCCTTTCCTGAGGTTGTGCCATATCCTATTCCTAATATTCCTTCTCCTTTTGTGCTGGAACCACTACAGGTGTTTCATCTTCCTGGTGATGAGCATCTTCAGGATTTTCCTCTTGATTTTTGATTTCTTCTGTCTCAGCTTGCATGACCTCAAACTGATTTTTGGGGGCACTCTTTGGTGGGATGTGTGGCTACTTGAGGGACTTTGTAGTCTTCTTCCCACTTGTGACATTCCAGCCCTCATCTTATGGGCTATCCATAATGGGTTTCTCTGGTTTCTTTCGACATGATTTAGAAAAATGTCCATACTCATGGTAGTATTTGCATTTGAATGGAATTTGTTCATAATCCATCCATCTATGGAGAGAATGATGGATTTCGGTAGGCCCTTTTCAAGATCAACCTCAACGCAGATTCGGGCACATGAGAACATTGAGGCTTTTGGATAATATTTGTCCACGTATTTCCCCAAAGTGTTCCCAATTTCTTGAAAATCCTCATCGTTCCAGTAGTGGAGGGGGAGGTGGGGAAGCTTTACCCAAACTGGAACCGCCTTTGGGATATCCTTTTCTGGTTTGAATGACAGATCCCATTTATTCAAATACATGCCTCTTGGACCCATGAAGTAGTGGCCATTCCTAAAGATAAGGTCGCGATCCTCCTTCTTTTCGAATATGAAAGCGAAGTAGCCTTTCCCACAGAAAATCTGCTGAACCTCCCCCTGAATCAAGGTTCTCCAATTTTTATTCAACCAGATGTCCACTAAACATGGGGATGGATAGAGCCAAGTGAAAAAGCCAATGAGACCTTTCTCAGAGAGGGAAACTGCTTTATGCTTCGAGGTGGCAGAGCTAAGCTTTGCTTCAGGGACATTGGTGCGCTTGAAAAAGTGAGAAGAGGGGGGGTGTTGCCAACGAAGGGGGAGGGAGAGAGGCCATGATATCATGGAAAAGATCCTCAAAAGACACAGGATCAGGGGAATCCATGGGCGCAGGGCCTGTAGGCCTGCAGAACTGAAAACCCTAGATGTGGTCAGCTTAGGGTTTGACTTCACTATTTCGATTTCATCCACGTAACGTTATTTTTATTAATAAAAAATAAATTTTCTAATTATAAAACAATTTGGTATTGAAATATTATGTAATATATATATATATATATATATATATATATGGAGTAGAGAATTATACATAATCCCCTTGCCTTGGATGAAAAATTTAACATGTTCTAGGTCAATATTGGCATTATTGTTTGTGTGTTGTCTATGATGGCAATATGAATGACAAGCATGTCATTATTATTGATTAGAGGAAGCTGCACACTAGTTAGAATTTTAGAAGGCATGAAGAAGCTGAGAAAGTCATAGTGTTAGTCAAAGGGTAACCATAAATGCAATATTGTTAAATCCAATGTCATATTGAATCTATGATGTTTGAAGGTGGCATAAAAATATTAGCTTTCTAGGAATTAAACCCCCCTATAAAAACTCAAGAGGAGGAAAAATTTAGTACAGGGGTGTGTATCATGGCCCGAGGAATACATGTGTGAAATTTTATCACAAGGAAATCAAATATGTGCTGTTGGTGTGCATTTTATTGACCTCAACTTGCATTTTCTGAAGATGATTGACAAAAATCATAATTTGTGCAGTTGAAGATTTTGGTGTGCATATATAGATTATATTGATTATCAGAACAAACCTCATGAACAAGTAATGGATTATGTAGAAATATAATTAATGGCTCTTCCATTTATTCCAAATACTTCAACCTTGCAACTACTTTGACATGCCTTCCTGTCATGTATACAAAAGAGAAGAAAAATGAAGCATTGAACATGAGTGGTAATCATGGTTGCAAGATTTAAATATAATTATGAACACTGAAATTAGAAAAAGTCATGTCTACTTTTAGAATTCAAAGGGCTCTTAATCATCATGAAATTGTGACAAAAGATGAGACATCAGGGTTCTCATTTTTAGGATATATTTAGTTCTTTTCCCAAGGAAATCAACCCAACATAATCCCCTTTCCTTGGTTGACATATTTAACATGTTCTAGATCAATATTGACATTATTGATTGTGTGTTGTCAGTGATGGCAACATGAATGACAAACTTGCATTCTTATTAATTGGAGGAATTTGCACATAGTTAGACATTGAGAAGGAATGAAGAAGGCGAGAAGGTGACAGTGTCGGTCAAAGGGTAACCATAAATGTAGCATGATTGAAGCCATTGTCATATTGAATCCATGATGCTTGATGACATGTATGGAAGCATAAAAAGATTATATTCCTAGATATTAAATCCATCCAAGAAAAGTATAGATGAGGAAAAACTGAGTACAAGTGCCTGTATCATGGTCTAAGGGATACATGTGTCAAATTTCCATAAAAAGAAATCAAATATGTGCTCTTGGCATGCATTATATTGATCTAGGTGTGCATTTTTTGAATATGACTATCAAAAGTTATAAATTGGTTAGTTTAATGCTTTGGCATGCATTTTTCTTGAACAAAATGGGCATCTAGAATTAGAAATACATTGCTTGAGTGGAGACAATCCCAATGAAGTTGATATGATCCCGTGGCATGCATTCTTGATCCCTTGGTGTGCATTTTGGTGACCTAGGAATGTGTTTCCTGAAAATATACACAAATATTAGTTTGGAAGATTCAAATATGAATATAATTTGGCTCTGAAATATTATGTAATAAAAAAACAGTACAAATGTATTAGAGAAGTATACATAAGACTCTTTCCTTGGAAGGAAAATTTATCATGTTCTAGATCAAGATTGGAATTATTGATTGTGTGTTGTCATTGATGGAAACATGAATGCCAAACATTTCATTGCTAATGATTGGAGGAAGCTACACACTAGTCAGAATATTAGTAATAGGTTTTAACTCACCCAAAGGAGTCACAGACATGAAAAAAGGGGTGCAAAACATTGGCCCCTAATCTTTGGCTTAACGTGAGATTAAAGGAAAAATGCAAGATGCTAAGGGTAAGTAGTGGGTATCCACTGATCGTTTAAATTATTAGTTGAAGAGATGCGAAGAACATGCTGAAATGACAAAGTGTTAACATATAGTGTCATGATAATAAAAATGTTGATGGTTAGATCGCCAACAAATGAGATTAATAACTCCTCCACAAATATCACGATAGATGTTTTGGGTCATGGAGGAGTTGAATATGACAAAAGGGGGACACATGCTTGAAGGTAATTGACAACTCCTTCACAATTTTTTTTGAAACGGCCTTCAACTGAGGAGTTGTGGTTTTGGGAAAACCACTAGTTTTCCCCAAAACCGCAGATGACAAAGGAACCCACCGTGAAAAAGTGATGTAATCTAGATCAAATCATATTTGAAAACTAGTTGGGGGCTCTCAAATGTAGATTTCATAAGAAAAAAAGATGCCAAACAAGAGTGCATAATTGTCAACTCTTTCAAATTTCAAATATATAAAAGTACTAGAGGAAAGACCTGAAGTTAACGTTCCTTTGAAGAAACCAAATGTAGTCCCACTGCACCTTCCTAATCAGCACCATAATTCGAATATTTTGCATCAATTCAACCAGCACCTTGGTAGTTATATAATCCTACACTTTTAGCATCTCATCTCTATTCCCACCTATTTGAATTTCAATTTAATTCCAAAATGACAAAGCAATTAAAATCCACCCTGTCCAAAGACCTTTTCATCGGGGATGAACATGCAAATGATAAACTGGCCAACATATATTATACCCTAATCAAGTTTTCTGACCTAGTTGAAAATCTATATGAAGCAAAGACCTATATATTGCAATCAAAGACACATTTAGCCTATGGGACTCTATCCTTCCAAAGATTGTATAGCCAATGTCATTCTATTTCCTAGAATTCATCATGTGGTGCGCTAACCTTTACTCTTAGATCTAAAATGCCATACTATCAGTAAGTTAGAGAAATTTCTTATGTACAATATATACCCCTATCCTCAAAAGAGCATAATGTATCCTTGAGTTTGAATCATTTCAAATCCTAGACGAAATATACCTAGCCTCTACATGCCATAAACTGATCCCTTCATAAAAAAATCTTTATGTTACAACATCTATCCCAAGGGATAACAATTCTTGTTACTCCCCCACCATATGGAAGCATATTTTTCTATGAAGCATCCATGAAGGCAATTTCCCTCATCTACATAGTCATAGGATACAATACCAATGAGTTAGTAGATGAAGTGACTCTAGTTTTTATTCTGAGTCTAACCCTAATACATGGAATCCCTCTTCCCAAATATGATTTATGTGACCTCATTATCTAGAGAATGACAGAACATCTTGAATAATGTCCCATCATCACCCAATTCAGATACCCCTCTTACCTTTTATATATGTTTCTTCATCAAAACCATGAATCCTATTAGTACTGGAACTTAAATATGGTAGATGACAAGGGAATTCCACTCCCAGTATACAAATGGATTGGCCTCATCCTAAGGAGGCCTGTTAATTCTAATTTTCCTAGAATTTACAACCCAAGTGATGAGTATCATATATCAAATTATCCATGATACTCCACCTCCTAGAATGTTTCAATAAAATAAAAAGTGGCTACAATTCACTAAGGAATACCATTATTGGAGATTTGTTTATATTTAAAGATCATATCGTAATCATGGTGTATGGATATGAAGATGAACCCTATCAACTACTTACCTTCCTCACACCAAGGTTCTTTAGATTAGAACATGAAAGGAAAAGGTTTAAGGTATATTAAAGACACTTTAGACATTACAAACATGGAAGAATTGTTTTGTTACCTCAAGAGGTGGGCCCTTTCCAGTTCAAAGGGTTAAATTCTTATGACTAAATTGAGATTCTGTTAAGGAAACTAAATTTAAGAAAATCAGAATCTATGAACTATGATTCTCATGGAATAATCACAAATATGAGGTTGGAGAAAAAGAACTCTGCATATAATTATCATCCAAGGATGGAATGAGAAAGCATAGCTAACAAAGAAACTTGGGAAAAATTCCAAGATGCCAAGAAGAAATTAAGGGAGGAAAGAGAAATACTAGTAGGTTAGAAAAGGGGGACTGAGGAGATCATTAATGTTAAGGAGGTAGATGAAGGTGGACATGATCATCCATCCAAGAGGAAAATATTGGAAGAACTACAAGAAGAAGAATAAAAGTTACCTACATATATGATGAAAATTATACCTCTTTCGGTATACAAAGGAAAGGGAGCCACGATAAAATTCACCCACTATCCTTACATTCAATTCACATACCCTAGGATGTTGATCATTGGACCTTCTTAGTCACCTTCAGTTGGGTTATTCCAAGTAAAAACAAATATTCACATTAAATATACGGGTATTAGAGATTGAAATATATTAGAAATGAATGAAGTTAGGAAATACATAGCACCAACATGAGAAATGATTCTCACTGGAGTATACCATAAAGAAAACACTTTGATATGGTCCATAGTGAATCCCAAAGTACCAAATCCTACCAGTTTAGCATAATGGAGAGTTGATGAATATGAAACGCATTTTAATGAGTTTGAACCATTGGACAAGGTGGGTTTTTATAAGCAAACAAGTGACATGATGTGTAAATATATAGTTAAATCCATCAAGATAGAAACATGACTTAGAATATATATAAATAGGTTTGAATCACTTTGGAAAGAGGATAAATTAATAGTAAGGGCCAAACAAATTGTGATAAGGGTCTTAGAGAACAAAATCGCATCCCTAAGAACAAATCCCAATGATGGTACACATGCTGCAGACATCCCTAAGGAAAAAGAAAATGATATTGCACATATTAGGAAACAATTAAGTCTCTCAGGTACTCAGCGTGTACAAAATACAAAGTTGAGGCATGCCCAGAAAAAAAGCGAAAGACTATATTCTAGTTTGATGCACTTTAAGAAGTTGGACGAAGATAAAGATAGGGAATTAGAAAATATTAGACTTCAAGATGATTCCCTAAATATGTAGCAAACATCAATATAATTTGTGCATGTTGTTCAAATATTACCTTCAAGTACACAACATACATAATAGAATACACCAAAATCAAGGTAGATCTCAAGTGAGCATGAGAAGCAAGAGAAAAGGAAAAAAGTGGTGGAATTGGATCCCATGGATGAAAATACTACTACCAATCCTACATCTCAACCAATAATAGAAGATCAAATTGCTAAAAGATAGAAAATAAAGAAGTTGGAAGATAACATTGCACAAAAGAATCAAATAATAGTTGATCTTTGATCCGTAGGACCTCAATTTTAGTGCATTAAAAGTTTGTTGTAAAAGAATGCGTGCAATAGGTTAATTAACGAAAAAGCATTAACATAAATTAAATGCTCAGAATAGGAATAAAAACCACAACAATGATAGACAGATACAAGGAAGAAAACACAGAAACAGAGTCACAAACAAAAGTTGATAACGGAGTTCACCCCCTCCACTGGGCTACGTCTCCGGGTCCCTCTCCAATTAATCTCTTAAAATGGTACAAATGGTTCTGGACTAAGCACAGAAACTGGACATTAACAGTAAAGTCTTCAAGACCTCCTCTCTGAAAGTTACAAAACAGGACTTCAACAGTCAAAAGAAGCCAAGTTATAACTGAGAATAGTTGACTTCAAAAGGAACAACAAAATTCTCTCTCCAAGCTTCTCATCACAGAGAAAATGTTGCACTATGCTCCCAACGAACTGAGTCCCCCCTTTCTGGTCGCCAGCTTCCTCTATTTAAGCCCCATAGGCAATGGATTTGCCTTCTTTCACATAGCTGTTACCATATGCCATTCGGCCAAATCACGCCTCAAGCGTTTGACGTTCCCAGTCACCCACAGGCTATTCATCTGCCTTTCAACATTATCCCCACTATGGCATAACTACCAAGAAAGCTTCGCCAAACCATTACAAAGAAGCTGTACACATGATGAAATATCCAGCCACATCATAATGTGCCGCATGAGGGATATTCCCGCCATGCCAAGGATCAGAACGGAACCATGTGAACTAAGCTTCCAAAAGTTTTAGTCATCTAATCTTCCGCCATTGCGGAAGAGGACAAGCAATGGGCTCCGATGGTCTCAATCAGCTATTATTTGGTTTCTGAGTCAGAATTTTTGTTACTTTGGTTTCCGCAGTTGCAGACGGCGGATTGCAAAGTCTCCCGATTTGACTTTTCAAACCTCGCGTCACTGTGTGCGCCGCTCCGTAAGTCTTGGGCTTCTGCCGTTGCGGCTCCCGTTCCGCTCCGTCTTCCGATCCTTTATATCTCCACCATTGTGGCTCCCATTTCGCTACGACTTCCAATCCGTTCTTGTGAGCCCCGCCGTTGCAGAAGGGGAAGCTCTTGTGAGTTTCGCCATTGCGGAAGGGGAAACTCTTGTGATCTCCACCATTGCGGAAGGGGAAGCTCTTTATATTGCCAATCCTTGTGTTTCCCGCCGCTTCATTGAACGATATAAGATATATGTCGCGACTTTGTCATAACCGTTATGAATGGACCCTTGAACCGTGCAATGACTGTGTCACATATGATATGTTACATCCCGCCAGTGAATATATATATGTTACCTGCAGACTTTGGTTATAATATGATATTTCCTATGTTAGAACCGTCGAATGTGCATCGCTTAACATATACTTTGGATGGGGTTTGTAACATATGCGAAGTCTAGTCATTGTGACATGTGGCAAGCAACAACCTATGTGCATAGCATTCTCTATGCAAAACCATATGTAAGAACCATTGTAATATTGGACCTTTAAAGAGGAATAATCCGCCGGATCAATCCTCCCCATTGGAGAGCTTTTGGACCACCAAAAGCCTGAATTATTCTACAAGTAAGTGAGGGTATAGCTCCCTCACTTTCTCAATCTCCATCCATCTTGCTTTGCTAGGATGCATTCCTTTCAGCCCCACTCGAAGGTACTCAGCATTCCCCCTTTGTGAAGTCCTTAAATTTCTGTCAAGGATAACATCATCCTGCAACTCCCTCATATATTTAGGTGCCAAATCATCAACTGAAGGAATCTGTATGTTAATTTCCTCATCCATGATCATAGAAGGCTCATACAGTTTAAGATTCTCAACATAGATAACTGAATAAATTTGCATGTATGGAGGTAAATTCAAGCGAAAAGCATTAGTACCAATCTTCTCCAAGATCTCAAAAGGACCATACCTGATAGGCTTAAGCTTTTTACCTTCACCTTTCATCCTTTCTTTGGTGATATGTAACCAAACTCTGTCACCAACCTGAAATTGATGATCAATTCGATGCTTGTCATGCTTGGCCTTGTACTTCACCTGGCTCTTCTCCAACTATTCTTGAACTACCTGCTGCATTGCTTGGATTCTCTGAATGAACTTTAAAGATTTATTTGCATCATGATGTCCATCCACTGCATCTTTGCCAAAAGAGAAGTCCATCGATGTTTTTGGCAGATGACCAAAACAAGTTTCAAAAGGAGACCTTTTCATGGAAGAATGAACTGCCTGATTGTAAGCATGCTGTATATATTGCAACTGCTCATCCCAAAGTTTAGGATGTTTACTACAATATCCTCTGAGCAACTGAACCACTGTTCTGTTCACTACCTCTATTTTCCCATCGGTTTGTGGATGAAAAGTTGTACTTTTCTTTAGTTTGTTATCCATAATCTCCCATAAAGTTGACCAGAATTTTCCCAAGAACCGGGAATCTCAATAAGATATAATAGACATGGGAAGCCCAAAATGTACCCAAAATTTTTGAAAGAATAAAAGAGTTGTTTTTTCAGTAGTGATTTTCTTGTTACATGGCATTAAGATACACATTTTGCTGAATCTATCCACAACAACATATAGGTAATCATGCCCTTTTCTAGACATAGGTAGTCCCCCTACA
>LPNX011184865.1:155117-194534 GCA_001517045.1 Pseudotsuga menziesii
TACTTTCCCAAGGACGAGAAGAAGCTGGAAGAGGAGTGTACAAACCCAATTTCCTATTGCTAGGCTTACTTGTTGCACACATAACACAACCTCTTATATATTTAGCTACAGTTTCTTGCATCTGAGGCCAATAGCAATGATTCTGCAATACAGACAATGTTTTACTTACTCCAAAATGTCCTGCAATCAATGAACTATGTGCTTCTCGAACCGCATGCACTCTCTCTTTCTCTAGAATACAAAGTTTACCAAGATGATACAAGAGTTGATTATGCACATAATATTTCTCTTCCTGTTTACCATGTATAAGTGATGCATATACTTTCTTAAAATCTTTATCTTCTGCATACTGTTCAATATAACTTTCATGTGTTAATGAACTGTTTTGAAGAATGATTGAAGCATTCATAGGTGGCCTTGATAACATTTCTGCTACTTTATTATGAATTCCCTTTTTGTACTTAATGACGAGATGAAACTGTTGTAAGAACCCCATCCATCTTAAATGCCTACTTTGTTGTATTTTAGTTTGAGATTGTAAATATTGAAGTGGCCGATGATCAGTATGTGTGACTGTCTCTTTTCCCATGATATAATGTTTCCACTTCTTCACACTCTGCACTAAAGCATACAATTCTTTGTCATAGGTTGGATAGTTACTTACCGCAGTAGAGAATGTTTCTGAATGGTAATAGACTGGCTTCCTTCCTTGCAACAAAACTGCTCCCATGGCAAACCTCCTGGCATCGGTTTCAATCTCAAATGGCTATTGCAAATCTGGCAATGTCAGAACTGGTGCTGTGCTAATCTTTTCCTTCAAAGTGTCAAAGGCTCTCTGATGCTTTCCTCCCCACTAGAAAATTTCTTTAATGCTTGTCAATGCATGGAATGGAGCAGTAATGGAAGAAAACCCAGAAATGAATTTCCTCCAATACTGAACCGCACCTAGAAAACTTCTGATTTCAGTAACGATGTTAGGCCGTGGCCAGTTTACAATGACAACAACCTTGGCTGGGTCCACTCGCAAGTGGCCTCCACCAATAATATGGCCTAGATATAGTAAAGAAGTTTTAGCAAATTCACATTTAGACATTTTTACATAAATCTTTTCCTTTCTCAGTACATCTAAAATTTTCTTCACATGTACAACATGCTCTTCCCAAGTTTTGCTAAACACAAGGATATCATCTAGATATACAATTACAAAATCATCAATGAATGAACGAAAGACATCATTCATGACCCGCATGAAAGTAGCAGGTGCGTTATAGAGCCCAAAAGGCATCACAAGCCATTCATACAAACCTTGTTTTGTTTTAAATGTTGTTTTCCAAGCATCATGCTCAGCAACACGGATTTGATGATACCCACTACGCAGATCCAATTTTGTAAAATAAGTTGCATGTTTCAATTGATCAAGCAAATCATCAGTGCGAGGAAGAGGATACCTATTTTTAATGGTGATTTTGTTAAGGGCCCTGTAGTCGATACACATCCTCCATGACCCATCCTTCTTTGAAACCAAGACTATAGGAGAGCCACAAGGAGAAGTGCTGGGTCGGATGACCCCCTTCTCAATCATCTCCTGAACCTGCTTCTTGATCTCCTCATTCTGCATTACAGACATCCGGTACATGGCTATGTTCGAGAGTGGCACATCCTGCTGCAAATGTATCTCATGCTGAATCTCTCTCTTTGGTGGTAACCCCTTCGAATCTTGAAACAAATCATCATACTCAGAAATGATGTCAATCAATTCAGATTTATGCTTAGGGTCACATTCTTCAAAAGATTTAGAGACTTCATCATTTTTCATCTTCACCATCATCAACACAAAATTCTTACTAGCATTTACCAACCTCTTCATTTGTCCTATAGAGACTATTGCTAGATTGGTTTTTATCTTATGTGCTCGTATAATATATTCTACACCTTCTTTAAAAAGATGATACTTATTATGCTCTCTATAAAAGACTGCTTTCCGGTCATACAAATATGGACTCCTATGTACAATTCCACAAATGTCAAGTGGTACTACATCCAATTCTACCTCATCCCTAAACTTTTCAGTAATTGCAAATTTTAATACACATTTCTTTGTAACTTGCAATCGTGTATCATTAGTAACCCAACCTAGAGGATAAGGCTTTTCATGAGGCACAGTAACTAAATGCAATTTCTTTACCACTTCTTCGGATATCAGATTTACTTGTGAACCACTATCAAAAAATGTATCAATCTTTGTGTGATTTGCAATGACACGAACATGAAACAGTGCACTTCTATCTTTATCATTTTGCTTAGAAGTAGATGGCAGACTTGTACTTGCACTAGAACTTGATTGTGCATCAATGGGAAGTGAGATACTTTTATCCTTACCTTGGATTCCGACAGCTGTAGCCTTTGTTTCATCACCTGAGTCAGATCCCAAGTCTTGAATAACGGCTGCAGTAGCTTTGGCTTTTCCTTTATATTTGTTTCCTCCATACTTCTTTGGCCTTAAATCTGGATGAAGTTTCCAACACTTAGAGACATCATGTCCCTTCTGACAATGCGAACACGTCGGCTTTTCACCCTCTTTCTTAACGGTAGCCATCTTCTTTTTCCCCTTATCTTTAGCTTTCGATTTGCTGTCAAATTTAAATGAATTCTTCACAAAAGTATCATTAGCATGCTCACCCCTGGCTTCTAAATGGGTAGCTTGAACACATACATCATCCAAATTACTGGGATTAAACATCAACAAGGTATGTTTCAAATAAGAATGCATGCCACCAATGTACTTAAGAAGAGTTTCTTGTGTATCTAATGAAACATTCAATGCAATAGCCCTCTTTCTAAATTCATGAGTATAATATTGAATGCTTTGTCCTTTAGCTTGTCTAAACATTTTCCAATTCATGGTTAATTGTTGCATGTGACCTAAAGGATAAAATTGCTTTCTTAATACTTCGATGAATTCATTCCAAACTGAAATAATTTTACCATTCTTTCGAAGATCTTGCTGAATCTTGCTCTCCCACCAAGTAAGATCCATTCCACTCATCTTCAAAGTGGCCAATTGAATCCTAGAAGGGTCATCATTAATGCCCTGCACCCTGCAATATACTTCAAGCTGCTTGATCCAATTGTCTAATTTTTCAGCATCTACATCTCCATTATAAATAGGTAATTTAAATTTTACATCCAATTTGAAATAAGGCATATTAGGACTTGCATTATTTGAATGAGAAGTATGAGAAGAAGAAAAAGTCAGATTAGTGTCAGGAGGATCACCATCACCTCCTACTCCTTTACCCTTTTCTTCTGGCTTCACTTCTGCATCTTTGGATGAATATCCTTCTTCCTTCTTCTTCCTTTCTGCTCGCTCATCGAGTAGAATTTCCATTATGGATTTCATGCTCATAAAAGCCTCCAGAAACTCAGTTTCAGAAATAACAGGTTTTTCCCGTTCGGTATGTCCTTCTTCTTCCCCTCGTGGAGAAGACATGGTTCTTGAGAATGTTCTCCTGGAGCCAATCTCAGGGTTTCCTTCAACTAATTCTCCTTCACCAACCTTTGACCTGGACCTGGTAAGCATTCACAAACTTGCACAACAGTCAACCAGCTCTGATACCAAAATATGATCCATAGGACCTCAACTTTAGTGCATTAAAAGTTTGTTGTAAAAGAATGCATGCAACAGGTTAATTAACGAAACAACATTAACATAAATTAAATGCTCAGAACAGGAATGAAAACCACAACAATGATAGACAGATATAAGGAAGAAAACATAGAAATAGAGTCACAAACAGAAGTTGATAACGGAGTTCACCCCCTCCACTGGGCTACGTCTCTGGGTCCCTCTCCAATGGGAACCGATCCAATTAATCTCTTAAAATGGTACAAATGGTTCTGGACTAAGCATAGAAACTGGACATTAATAGTAAAGTCTTCAAGACCTCCTCTCTGAAAGTTACAAAACAGGACTTCAACAGTCAAAAGAAGCCAAGTTATAACTGAGAATAGTCAAATTCAAAAGGAACAGCAAAATTCTCTCTCCAAGCTTCTCATCACAGAGAAAACATTGCACTATGCTCCCAACGAACTGAGTCCCCCCTTTCTGGTCGCCAGCTTCCTCTATTTAAGCCCCATAAGCAAAAAATTTGCCTTCTTTCACATAGCTGTTACCATATGCCATTCGACCAAATTGCGCCTCAAGCGTTTGACGTTCCCAGTCCCCCACAGGCTGTTTATCTGACTTTCAACGTTATCCCCACTGTGGCATAACTGCCAAGAAAGCTTCACCAAATCGTTACAAAGAAGCTGTACACATGATGAAATATCCAGCCACATCATAATGTGCCGCATGAGGGATATTCCCACCATGCCAAGGATCAGAACGGAACCATGTGAACTAAACTTCCAGAAGTTTTAGTCATCTGATCTTCCACCATTGCGGAAGAGGACAAGCAACGGGCTCCAATGGTCTCAATCGGATGTCATTTGGTTTCTGAGTCAGAAGTTTTGTTACTTTGGTTTCCGCAGTTGCGGAGGGCGGATGGAAAAGTCTCCTGATTTGACTTTTCAAACCTCGCATTGCTATGTGTGCCGCTCCGTAAGTCTTGGGCTTCCGCCATTGCGGCTCCCATTCCGCTCCGTCTTTCGATCCTTTATATCTCCGCCGTTGCAGCTCCCGTTCTGCTCCAACTTTCGATTCGTTCTTGTGAGCCCCACCGTTGCGGAAGGGGAAGCTCTTGTGAGTTCTGCCATTGCGGAAGGGGAAACTCTTGTGAGCTCCGCCGTTGCGGAAGGGGAAGTTCTTTAGACCGTCGATCCTTGTGTTTCCCACTGCTTCTTTGAACCATATAAGATATATGTCGCAGCTTTTTCATAACCGTTATGAATGGACCCTTGAACCGTGCAATGACCGTGTCACATATGATATGTTACATCCCGCTAGTGAATATATATATGTTACCTACAGACTTTGGTTATAATATGATATATTATATCATATGATATTTCCTATGTTAGAATCGTCGAATGTGCACTGCTTAACATATACTTTGGATGGGGTTTGTAACATATGCGAAGTCTATTCATTGTGACATGTGGCAAGCAACAAACTATGCGCATAGCATTCTCTATGCAAAACCATATGTAAAAACCATTGTAATATTGGACCTTTAAAGAGGAATAATTCGCCGGATCAATCTTGAAGGAGAGAAAGTAGGAAAATAAGAAACCATCCATCGCCTGGACTTAGAAGTGGATAATCTAAAAAGTGATATTACTAAGTTAAATATGGATATAGAGGTTGATAACATAGTTAGAATAACAAATAAAATGGTATGGGATAAAATAACTAAGTTGTTGATGAAGGAATGCGACACATTTGTGCTAAATCAAGATTTAGAAATGTATAGGGCCATGATATTGAAAGTTGAGTCAGTGGAAGCACAATTAGGTAACAATCCTAAATAAGTAGAGAATATAATTGAATATCTAAATAGTAATATAAAAATAAATTTGAAGGATATGCCAATTACAAGCAGAGCGCAACTCATTAAAATAGCTAGACAAATGATTACTAAACAATATCTGTTGATGAGGAGCAAGATCCACATAAAGGCCTTAGCCAATGACGTTAATGGTTTCAATATAGATTTGAAACTATGATAAAGTCAGGGTCACTGCACCCTTGGTATGTAAATAAAATATATGGCCAAAGTAACAAATAAAAGATATTCCAATGGAGAAAAGGAATGCAAATCCTGAAGACTATCCATTGGAAAGTATGGTTACCACGGAACAAGTAATTCAGAGAATAGGGCAACAATTTCAGATATGGAGAAATAAAAAATGATGTAGAAATAGCCCTGGAGGAATTAAAATATCACTCCATACCAGTAAGAAGGGTTGGAAAACAATTTCACAATATTAAAAAATTGCAGTTCCTCCACAGACTTGTACTTGAGGACAAAGTTCAATTCCTTTAGAGAGATAATCTAGCAGTCCGCAATATCCTATTATCCTAGGCCAATTTGTGCAGGCCCAGGTTCCCTTAGATTTTATGCAACATGAGGGTCAATAAAATGTCTAGATGATGCATCAGATGAATCAGACATGTGCAACCCAGAATGTACAATCAACAAGTCCAACTATAGGACAAACAATAGAGATACCCAATGTATATATGCGAGGAAAGAAAAGATATGGGGGTAGAAAACGGAGTTGAAAGACAATTTTTTTAAATAAATGTAATATTTCTATCTAAAAAACTAAATATGAAAAATATTACTTTTATGTTACAAACCAAATCAAACACAAACTGATTTTAGGTGCCCTTGAGGCCTATATAATGTAAACATTAGAGGAAATTTCAATTTAAAATGGGCCTTCGAAAAATAATACAAATTCCATGTCATAATGTATTATCCAATCAAAATTCTTTAAAATTAAAAAAGGGAGCACCTCTTAAACATTTTTTTAATATAAATTTGGGGATAGGTATCATAGAAAAAATTACCTTTTTGTTTGTATTTTCGACATATCTCCCTGTGTTTTTACTCAAACTTCAATCAGGAGAGCTCGTTGGATGTAGAATTAAATTCTGCATCCAACGAGTACTCACTTGCATACTTTTTATGGGCCTCGCTACCCCAAAAACAAGAAATACCTAAAAAAACGTGATGATGATGTCATCATCATGTTTTTTAGGTATTTCCTGTTTTGGGGGTAGAGAATCCCGTCAAAAGTATGCAAGTGAGTACTCGTTGGATGCAGAATTTAATTCCGCNTTGACTGAAATTTGAGTAAAAACACAGGGAGATATGTCAAAAATACAAATGAAAAAGTAGTTTTTTCTTTTCTTCCTCCAAAATTAATAAATATTATTTTATTATTTTAACTATTATTTTATCAATTTTCCTTAGGAGGCCCATTTTGAGTTCAAATTTCCTATAATGGCTATACAAGAGATCGAATTTTGGAACTATATTTTATTCTTATGTGTATGCGATTCTTTATCTCAGTTTCCATGTGAATGTGTATTCTTCAATGTTTAATGGGAAAATATCATGATCAAAATTCATCTACAATTGATGCTCTGTTCCATAGCAATTAAATATTCCATTATTTTCTTCTAAAATTGAATTTATAATTCATCCATATATAGATGATATAAATGTAATGGTTTGTTAATTCTCCTTCTTCCTACATACTACAACAATCCTATTAACTGAAAAAACATCATCTACCTTTCCTATGCTTCCTGTATCACTCTAAACTAGTCATTGATAGCATATATAAACACTCAAGTTTGACTCCACGCACAATGGTCTCATTCTCATATTTGTAAACCGCCATTAAAACCCTAATCTTACCTATATATTTGGCCATTGAGATTGAAAATCTTTGACATAGCTCCCTCTAGATTGACAGGGCATGCTTTGAGTCCTAAAGAAGGTTTGAAAAGGTTACATTGGGGATTTTTTCTGATACATCCCAAAAAATCACCAAGGGATAACAAAATCTATGATGTTTGATGTCATGGCTAGAATCATAAAAATATTATCTTTGCAGACATTAAATTCCACTAACAAAACAACAAAGGAAAACTTTAGTACATATCATGGCCCAAGGAATCCATGTGTCAAATTTGAGCACAAAGCAATCAAATATGTGCTCTTGGCATGCATTTTAATAACCTAGGTGTGCATTTTCTGAAGATGACTGTCAAAAAGGAAGAATTTGGCCAGTTAAAGCTTTTGGCATGCATTTTTCTTGAACAAATTAGAGATATGGAATTGGGGAAAAAAAATTGAGTAGAGACAAGCCTAATGAGTTTGATCCTATCCTTTGGCATGCATTCTTGATCCATTGGTGTGCACTTTGGTGACCTAGGAGTGCATTTCCTAAAATATACAAAATAGATCAGTTTGGAAGATTCAAATATGAATATAATTTGGTACTGGAATAGTATGTAATATACAAATAGTACAGATGGAGTAGAGAAGTAAACATAATCCCCTTTCCTTGGATGATAAATTTAACATGTTCTAGATCAAGATTGGCATTCATGATTGTGTGTCTTCATTGATGGCAACATGGATGAAAAACATGCTGTTGTTGATTGGAGGAAGTTGCACACTAGTCAGACCTTGAGAAGGAATGAAGAAGTTGAGAAGGTGACAGTGTTGTTCAAAGGGTAACCATAAATATAACATGATTGAATCTAGTGTCAGATTCAATCTAGTATGTTTGATGACATGGATGGAATCATAAAAATATTATCTTTGTAGACCTTAAAGCACCCTAAGAAAAATACATAGGAGGATAAATTTAGTATAGGGGTCTATGTCATGGCCCAAGGAATCCATGTGTGAAATTTGAGCACAAACGAATCAAATATGCACTCTTGCAATGCGTTTTACTGACCTAGGCACGCATTTTCTGAAGATGACTGTTTAAGGGTATAATTTTGGTTAGTTGAAGCCTTTGTATTGCATTTTTCTTGAACAAAGTGGGAATATGGAATTGGAAAGACATTTCTTGAGTATAGAAAATCCCGATGAAGTTGATATGATCCCTTGGAATACATTCTTGAACCCTTGTGCATTTTGGTGACCTAGGATTGCATTTCCTAAAAGTATACAAAAAGATTAGCTTGGAAGATTCAAATATGAATATAATGTGATACTGAAATATTATGCAATGAATAAATACTACATATGGATTAGAGAAGTATAAATAATCCCCATGGCTTGGATGAAAATTTTAACATGTTCTAGATCAATATTGACATTACTGATTGTGTGTTGTCAATGATGGAAAAATGAATGACAAACATGTCAATGTTGGTGATTGGAGGAATCTACACACTAGTCAGAATTACATCATCCTTGATAGCAGTTCTAGGTACATTCACCACAATTTTTTTTACGAAGTTCCTGCCATAAAAAAAGTTTCAAAGGATATTACTGAATAAAATTTTTATTGTTCTTAAAGTAACTAAGATGTAGTTTATCAAAACCCTCAATTTTATCTATTACTTGATGGGAAAAAGATAAAAATGATAGTAACTATTAGGGTGTATAAAAGTTTTATAATTATTTGAATTGCCAAACAAAATTTCCAAATTTTTTTGTTAAGGGATCTAAAGTCAGGCCAAGAAGTAGGATGGGACCATGGGACTGAGCACTGTGATCGAGGGCTAATGTTAAAAAAAAATCCTGAATTTGGCTAAGTCGTAAAATTCTCAATTAATATTAGGAGAAATAGATAAGAGTGTTATTAATTCTTTCACAAGTAGACATGTTGAAGCTTGTGGAATCCTGTGGTGAATTATTGAATTTCTTGACATTCCGAGCTGACTATTTCAGCCCTTCTTCACAATACATAGTGTGAAGGAGCTCTCCTTGAAACATCAAGAAATTCAATAATTCACCACAGGATTCCACAAGATTCAATAGACAAGAGTGTTAATGAAGCCCCAAAATGGCCGAGCTGATAGCAACATTTCTAAAACATCAATGGAGTTTTTTTTATAGAGATTAACAAAGGTTTATAAAAATAAAACCATCATTTAAAACTTTAATTTTCCTAAAGATATGGACAATGTGACAAAATATAATTGAGGGAACCCCCTTTGAATTGGAAAGGCTAGTTTCCAATTCCAAAGAAGGTTTGAAAATGTTACTTTGGGTAATTCCCCCCTCACAACTAGGAAAAGTACCAAGAGATAACAATAACTACCCGAATTTTTGTAAGTAGAAAATTCCAATGGAATTAGAATTAGAAACCTACATAAGTTGAAAAACTATCAGTTCTAACATATTATATTTGGGCTAAAAACAATGAAGGAAAGAGTTATTTTGTTGTGTTGAATATTTACCACAATATACCACTAAACCAAGTTGTTTTTTCATTGTTTTAGGTCACATAATAGGATGAGATATAATCACAATATATATTATCACGTCAATCATAAAAATTAATTGCAAATAGAAATGAAATAACATCTCAAATACTTGGATATTGGATGGTTATACTAGTATGATATTTGTTTAACTTTGATTCTATATATCTCCTCCAAAAGTTGTTCTACTAATTTAACCAACACTTTAAGAATCAACAAAATAATAAAATAATTAACAAACATCTTAATGACTAAAAAATAATTAAAAAGACTCGAGTACATTCATACCTAAATTAGATCCTATTGGTTTCGAGAATAATCTATTGGAGTAGTCTAATATTGGAGCAAACCTCCGTCAATTTGACAAAGCAACAACAAAGTCAAAATTGACTTTGTTGTTTCTCTGTTGGATCAAGAGAGGTTTGCACCAAGATTATACAAATCCTTGTTTATTATCTACTGAAAAAGGCCAACCACATGAAGTTGGAAGCTCTTATGGCCCCTCCTCCCCCCACTCACATCACTATCTATTCCCTAATACCGAGACTATCTACTATACTACTGTTGGGCCCATAAATGACCCCTTTCTGACCACCTTTACCTACCTTTTTTGCCTCATCTAACTCCATTATGTACACCAAACAAATGTTTTCCTTCACTTGATCCCTCAATTCATACAGGTATGGTTAATTATTTTCTTATCCTATTAATTCTTATGATTGTTATAATCAGGGCTCTATATCTTGAATTATGATAACATATGGTGGTTTTATAAAGATAATTCGAGATGTAAAGGATACAGGTGTAGTAGGATGAACATGCTAAGAGAGGCATGGACATTCATTGCTGAGATAATTGACATCTATTCCATCATTTCCCAAAAAATGTGGTCAAAGGAGACTATTCCATGCAAGCTGTACAAAGGTGGGTGCAACATGCTGCAACAGATTCGGATGCAACAGTGCATCACAAATTAAGGGTAGTTGCAATCGACGAAGTATCTTATAGATTGATCATGATTGTCATTGCTGGATCGAGTAACAACCTTCCTATATTTTCTACTTCTATCTTGCCATAGCTGTAACAACGTATCGTAATTGGGGCATCTTGAAGAGTAGAGATCTTAATGTCTACCTGATATCAGTGGGTAGAAGTTATGATTGTAAATGTATAAAACCTGGGAACTATTCCGAGCCAGGGGTTAGAGATTAATTGTTTTTATTTGTATAAGCTATGACATAGGTTGTGGGTTCATCTCACCATTTTAATATAAGGAGTTTGATTCTTTAGATCTTGGCATTTTAACGTGTGCCAACTCCAACATATCTGTGTGAAGGCTGGGCCCGCCTTCCTAGAGAGATTGCTGAGTTAATTAGGTATTTTATTTATTCTGCTATGTGGTGTGAATCTTATGATGAATTCATTTATTTACAGTAGCTGTAGCAACCATTGATTTATTATGCGTTCCTTTGAATGACCAGTAATTGCATTCCCTGTAAACTGCAATGGTGTGGTGTGACAGTCGACTGTGTAGATTAAATTTCTCTTATGCAACTGTGTGATAGCTGTAACATCCTTGTTCATCACTATTTCTTTCAATTGTTGTTTTCTTTAGATCTCTTTAGTTCACCCCTTTACAATTATAATTGTGGAACTTAATTCCTGCACTTTGAATTCCTAGATTAAGTTGAATTAAGATAGTTGAGATGGATCTTCAGATGGTTGGGTAATTTATGATTTAACTTTCTGCAAAAGTAAATCTAGATGTTTATTTTTTGAACCTCTCATTTCTAGATTAAGGGTTGTAAGTAGGTAATTGTGATTTTGCATTTTCAAGAAGGTAAATTAGATTAAGTTGATCTTGGGATGAGTTGGGATGAATAGGAAAGTATGATAATTCATTTACAGCATCAGCTACTTAGTGTTTAAGCATATACAATGCACATTATCTTTGAAAGAAAACACTTCCCTGGATTGAAAATTTAAATTGAACACTCTATATGTTGGCTTTAATTAACTTGCATATAGGGTGTCCAACATTTTGGCGTCGTTGTTGGGGAAAGATAATTATTAGACACCATAGTAGTTTTATTCAGTATTTATATCTATTCATTTTTATTCAGTTTTTTAGTTTGCATGTTTTGGGTTGCATGAATACGAGAAGGGTACAACATGACATTCCTATAAATTCCAGAACCCCATAGAATACTAACATTTCAGGTGGTCGAGGTCGTGGGTGAAATCCAACATTGGGAAGAAGGAAATTCATTGATGATCTGGTTGATAGGACCAATTATTATACTGGAGATCGCCATCAGGAAACACCTGTTAGAATAAGCCTGGTTACCCCTGGAGTGGTAGCAT
The DNA here is from genome assembly GCA_001517045.1 of Pseudotsuga menziesii. Lineage (NCBI taxonomy): Eukaryota > Viridiplantae > Streptophyta > Pinopsida > Pinales > Pinaceae > Pseudotsuga > Pseudotsuga menziesii. Next base: position 167,386 of record LPNX011184865.1, read on the forward strand.
CAGTTTCCATAGTGGAGAACACAGGAGAAGTTGCAACACCCTCGGGTATCCCTGCGGAGGAAGACAGAGCTAGTACTGCGGGATTAGCTGACTGAGATTTGATATATCACATTAATGGGAAGGTTGTGACAGAAGAGGAGTGGACACAGTTCCATAAAAAATTTAACGATCAGTGGAATCATGAAGAGGATAAAACAGAAGAATACATGAGCAACAGACATGATCTAGAAGATCATGAAGAAGAAATGGGTGAAAATCAACATCACGAGGGTAACTCCCCACCTGAAGGGACGGTTTCTACACTCCAGTTCCCAATTCAATAGCTAGAGGGGATATCCCCCATGAAAAATGTATCGCCATTGGTGTTGCCTCATTTTTACGAAAAAGAAGCGGAGGATCCAGATGAATTTCTTTTTGAATTTGACATCCTCTGTTGTAGCTATGACTACACCACCAATGCACAGAAGTTGAAACTTTTTCCTGATACTCTGAAGGACAATGCATTACATTGGTTCATGAGCCCGGGTGGGGGAATTGTCACCACCTAGGACCGGATGAAATAGGTGTTCTTGGAGAAATATCGAGTATTGCAATACCAAATATAAGAGAGAAGAACTGTTTAAAATAGTACAAAGGGACGATGAAAGTCTGGAATATTTTGTCGAAAGGATTTTATACAATGTGCAGAGTGCTGGACAGACTAATATGGGGTTAGATGTGCTCAAAATAATCCTACTTCATGGGATTAGGGAGGAATGGCTAGACATGTTGAACCTGTTAGGAAAGGGGTATATCTTGAAGGAGTCCTTTGAAAATAGCATTGAACTATGCAAAAGGTATTCCATGGGATCTTCCAGAAACAAAAAACAAGACAAACAGGACAAATTAGAACATGATATCTTCGATAGAACACAAAAATCATCTCATGGAGGAGCAACTCGGGCAGAAATAGGAAATCTCCTTGAAAATTTCAAGACAGAAATGATGAGCTCCATCTCCTCAGAAATAGATGTCTTGAGGGAAAAGCAGAAACAAGCAGTAGAAGATCTCACACTTGGTATATTCTAAAGGATTTCCCACTTGACAAGGTAGAAGTGTGTCAGTTTTTGTGAGTTGAACCATGACACAAAAGAATGCCCTTCACTACCTCAAGTGAAGTCAGTTCTGTAGGCATGAATTCCAGATGTGGAACCAGCCTACTTTATTGCACAGAAAAATCCCTGGCAGCCTAGAAATCAAGGTACGGCTCCAGACTTGTTTCCATTTTCGAATAACATGAATAATTGGAATAATATACAGCACATGAATACACAATTCCCTTCATCTTATTCTAACCATCAATGGTATCCCTCTCAACCTCCCATGCAAAATTTTAACTCCTGGAACTCTTGGACACAGCCACCAAACCAACAAAATTCTTGGTCTCCTGGATGGAGGAAATTCCATACAAGGAACCAATTTCCCCTTAACCAAACTCCTCAATATCTTCCACATCAAACGTTTCCTCATCAATCTTACCCTCCTCAATAATATCCTCAACCTTATTAGTAGTATCAGTAGTCGCAACTGCAACTCCAGAATAATGTTGTCCCCCCAATGTGCCTATATGACTGCAGCTACCTGCTCAACCTAACTCCAACCAAAATAATAAACCAGTCCATCAGTTTGAGATTGCCAACATGCCGCTTACTCCATTACTCCAATTTCCTGCAATGACATCCGCTTAGGATCAGGGAGGGTAGTGGAGCCTTTGGTCATTGAGGATGTTCCATCCTCTGTACTTGAACAAAGGATGAACCAATAGTATTTATCTAATACAATGATCCCCATTATTGAGTACGCTGAACATCCTACAAAGATATCGGCTGAAACACAAGAAGACACATTTATCGACACACAACCTACACAATTGATTAGGGAACCACCATACACTGAAATATTAATACTATCGAAGGCAGTGGGAAAAACTCAATTTAACCTCTTAGGAGAGTTAAAAAATCTCTATGTCAAAATTCCACTCCTTTAGGCCCTTCATGATATACCTATCTATGCCAAAACCGTTCAGGATCTGTGTACAAGGAAACCAGGAAGAAAACCCAGGGATCCTCCCACTGTTCATGTCATCGGGAAATTATCTAAATTAATAATGGGAAAAACCCTCTTGGCCAAATACCACGATCCTAGGAACCCCACTATCACTGTGTATATTGGGAGCACATAGATACCCAACATACTGGTAGATTTAGGTGCAACAATTAACGTTATGACCATTGAAACTGTAAGGAAACTCGGGCTCACTAATCTCAGGCCAACTCCTATCGTTTTATAACTTGCATATAGATCCACTATTAAACATGAAGGAATATTGGATGACCTCATTATCTCAGTTGATTCGTGGGAATATCTTATTGAATTCTTGGTTTTACAACCTAAGTCGCAGCTAGGAGGACACCCACTGATCTTAGGAAGGCCCTGGTTAGCTACAACTGATGCTTGCATCAGCTGTCAGTCTGGGTCTATGACCATATCAAACAGAACCAAGATAAATAACCTCACTCTATATCCTCCATCTTGACCGAGTCTAGAAGCTAAAACTCCGTTATGGATGGAGCCAGAGGAAGAGGAGGGCGTTCAACCATTATTAACGATAGGGAAGGCCTTGACTTTCAAAGATGAAACTGAAGACGATGCCATTAATAATTTCATTAGTGAACCCACTTATGTCAATAATAAAATTTATCAGATCCTGAATGCTACTCTAGGTAAAGAAGAACAAGAAAATATCATAGAGGAGACATTAGTCAGTGATACTCACATAGTTCCAGCGTTGAAAAATTCAAAAAGTGTTCCTGTCGAGGTAGATTCTGGAAAAACCCTAAATATCAATCCCAGTCCTGCTCTGGATGAACAAGAATTCCTAATCACTCTCTTAAAAAAACATAAGGGTTCATTTTCCTATGAGTACACAGACATGAAGGGCATCCCTTCTAATATATGCACCCACCACATTTATATCAAAAGTGACTCCCAACCTATGTGCTAGTCTCAACGAAGAATGAATCCCAATATTTGGGACATAGTGAAGGAAGAAATTCAAAAACTCTTGGAAGCAGGATTTATATATCCCATCTTAGACAGCGAGTGGGTGTCTCCACTCATGATAGTACCCAAGAAGAATGGTAAATGGAGAGTCTGTGTGGACTATAGAGAGTTGAACAATGCAACATAGAAAGATCACTTTTCCTTGCCTTTCATTGGTCAAGTACTTGACACCTTATCTGGGAAGAATTTTTTCTCCTTCCTGGATGGGTTTAGTGGGTACAATCAAATCCAGATTGCTACTGAAGACCAAGATAAAACTACCTTCACCTGTCCTTGGGGAACATTTGCATACAGGGTACTTCCCTTTGGCTTATGCAATGCACTAGACACATTTCAAAGAGCTGTGATTGGCATCTTTTTAGAATTGGTGAATGATAGTATGGAAATTTTCATGGATGATTTTACTTCTTATGGTGAGGACTTTGAAGAAGCATTGAAAAAATTGGAAAAGGTTTTAACACGCTGCGAGCAGACCCAACTATCTTTGAGCACTGAAAAGTGTCATATGATGATGAGTGAAGGAGTAGTGTTAGGTCATTTTATCTTTGTTGATGGCATCCAGGTAGACCCCTCTAAAATCGAGGCAATAAAAAATATACCTACTCCTGGAACTCAGAAAGAAGTGCGTAGTTTCTTAGGGCATGCTGGTTATTACGGAATATTTATACAAAAATTTTCCAAACTTGCCTCTCCTTTGTTTTCATTATTAATGAAGGATGTGCAATTTATTTGGAATGTGGCATGCCAAACAACATTTCTTAAACTTAAGGAGAAGCTGTCTATAGCTCTCATCCTAAGGGGACCCAATTGGGCCCTACCTTTCCACATTTCTTCAGATTCCTCTGATCCAAGAGGATATTGGTGGCCACCCACCTATTCCACTTGGACCCCCACCATTGTTTCTTTTAGTTTTTTGGTTTCCTTAATTGTAGCACAATTTACTATTTTTGGCAGTTTTTGGGTCCTAAACTTTCGGTGTCATTTTGAGGCCCTATATGATGTTTTTTCGACATTGAATGTTGGGAAAATATGAGTTTGTTTTGGACTTGATATTTGCCTTTTGTGGATGTAGTTCTTGAAGATATATTTCTAATGATCTATCATGTGCGTCAAATGGAGGTAGTATGCCAAAGTTACGACCCCGAGAAATTGATGTATCAAGTTACCCAACAGGGCCCACATTCTGGCATTTCACCTCCTAGGGTTAGGTTTTTGGATGTGTATGGTTTCCATTATTTCTCAATAATATATAGGCCTTCGAGCCTCATTGTAACACAGAGTTCACAGGCATGTAGCCACCACATCTCTTCTCAGAGATAAGCTACCGGCACTCTATCTAGTTTATTTCCATTCTGTATGTAAACAAGTTTCAGTTCTTTGATTAATTAAATGAAGTGTTATTTTCACTGCATATTTGTTTCTATGGTTATTTGTGTATTTTGTTGCATTCCTACATAAATCCATATCAGTGGTATCAGAGCAATCTGCTCTTTCTCGATCCTTCTTTGCATGTCCCCAATGAGGGCAGGGTATAAAGAGTTAGGGCTCAATCTGGTTGAACATTTGCAAGATCAGCCTCGAAAATCCCAATGGCCTCCCAGGGGGGACGAAAAGAAAGATGAGGGCATAGAAGATCCTATCAAAATGTTGCTCGAGGAGGCCCTTGAAAAAAAAAGGAACGCAATGATGGATAACTTCACCCAGATCCTTCAACGACTTCCCACTGGTGGCACATCTGCAGCTAGCAGCCACTCTAGAGGCACAACCCCTTTTAAGGTACAAGTAAACTTCAAAATTCCCATATTTGATGGTCGAATAGATTTAGATGCTGTAGATATATGGTTGAATCTATTAGAAGGATATTTCTCGATTCAAGACTTTTCTGACCGGGAAAAGATTACTTTTTCACTACTCAAAGCTGCCCTGCATGTCAAGGACTGGTGGGAAACCTACTGTGAGAGAAAGGATGAGAAGGAAACCTCTCTATTCTCGGTCGTGCCCACTTGGAATTCATTATGAGATTCCATAAAGGGACAATATTATCCTGTGGGGAGATATGAGGACAAGTACATATAATGGACTACGCTGCAACAACAAAGAGATCAAGATGTGCATGAGATGACGAATCTGTTCCATACCTTGCGCACCAAGTTGGGTATCAAAGATCCAGAGAAAAATTTGGTGTTGAAGTACCACAGTTGTCTACATAGATACATTCAAGAGGAAATGGAGTTCCTCAACATCTACTCGCTTGGTACGACATACCGGTATGCTGCCAAAATTAAGCAAAAATTCAAACAGAAAAAGCGAGACTTTGGATCTGTGAATCAGAAGCAAGTGAAAGGTGCCCCCAAACTGCAGAACCAAGGACACAGCCAAGGCATGGTGACTCAAGACAACTTGCCAAATATGCAACCAATATCAACACTATGAAGCTGAATAAGGAAATGGAAATGTGGTGCGAGTTCCATAAGAGCCCCACTCACAACACCAGTGAGTGTCGGGCCAAGTAGTCACTATTGGCCGAGATAAAGGCTTCCCAATCAGATGCATACTCTGACATTGAATTAGAACCCAAGAAGCGGAATGATAGAGAGAATAATATTATCGATGCAGATCCCAATGCCACCATTGCCACCACAAAGATGCAAAAGGAAGAATGAGAATATTCAAAGGAGGAGGAGCATCTTTTCCACTCCCAGATGTGGGTAAAGGGTTCCTCGCTACAGTTCATTGTCGACAGTGGGAGCCAAAATAACCTCATTTCAATAAAGGTCATGAAGTGGTTGGGATTGCCGACCATAGCACATCCACAGCCGTACACCATCAGGTGGCTTTACCAAGGACGAGATCTTTGTGTCAGCCAGCAGTGCTGCCTTCCCTACAGCATCAAGCCCTTCACCGATGAGGTATTATTTGATATTGCTCCTCTTGATGTTTGTGATTTATTATTGGGTCAACCATACTTATGGAAGTGACATGCTATGTATGAGTCTCAACCTCATGGTGTTATTATTACGTTGGGAAATAAGTTGTACAGAATACCAGAGGTACCACCTCCTACTGCTATCTCTTTGGTTACTGTAAAACAATGCAGTAAGCTCATTTCCAAAATCAAGAAATTTGTTTTCTTGATGATTTTCCCTCAAGGGAAGAAGAATATCATGGCCATGAACTCTAGATAGGTCCCATCCACACAACAAAAACAAATGGACAAGGTCATGGAGGAGTATCGAGACATATTCACCTCACCCACAGGGGTTCCTCTGCACTATCAGGTCAAGCACCCCATCGATTTGACCCGAGGTGCGTCACTGACCAATGGACCGATTTATCGACGCTTTGTTCTGGAGAATGATGAAATCAATATGCAAATTTAGGAGTTGCTGTAGAAGGGTCACATCCGGATAAGTTCATCACCCTATGGGAGCCCAATCATGTTGGTATAGAAGAAGGATGGGACTTGGAGACTCCGTATTGACTATCGGGCATTGAACAAGATCACTGTCTGGAATAGGTACCTGATCTCATGGATTGATGACCTCCTGGACCAGCTTAAAGGGGAAAAATATTTTAGCAAGATCGACTTAAAGTTTGAGTATCACCAGGTACCGATCGAATCGACCAATGTGTGGAAAAATTCCTTCAAGGCCAAGGAGGGCCTTTTTGAATGGTTGGTCATGCCTTCTGGGCTGACGAATGCTCCTACAACTTTCATGAGATTGATGGATGACATCTTGCGGCAATTCCCCAACTCATTTGTAGTAGTGTACTTGGATGACATCCTGATATTCATACAGACATAAGGAAAGTTACAGAATGATCGCCATCAGAAGTGGTGCACATATCTACAACAGTTTCATTTGAATATCAAGTACAAGAAGGGAAGCACCAATAATGTTGCAGACTGCCTCAACTCACAACAGATCATGGTGATAACCACCGTGCTCAACTCTTGTGGGAATGAGACCTCTGATTGGCCCATTCTCTACAAGAGCAATCCAGAATTAAACCACACATACAGGATGCTCTTGGAGGGAAACCAGGTTCCAAATTTTCACCTCCAGGATGCACTACTATGTCACATGGGACACCTTTGTGTTCCTTCAAGTGAGCGTGCCAAGATTATTTGGGAAGCGCACTACAATCATGTCACCGGGAATTTTGGGGTTGAGAAAATAGTGGCAGTACTACAGAAGTATTTCTATTGGCCGAACCTTCGACAGGACTTCAGGAAGTACATTCGATCTTGCACTACCCACGCCATTGCCAAACCGTCCATCAAGAAGTAAGGCCTCTATACTTCGTTTCCTACCCCTAGTCGACCTTGGGAATCAATCTCCATGGATTACATGTCTTGTCTTCCTTCTACTAAGCATGGCAACGACTGTGTGTTCATGGTCGTCGACAGATTCTCAAAGATGGCCATAATGGTGGCCTGTAAGAAGAATATCACAGCAGAATCCACTGCTAAACACTTCTTTGAATGAGTGTGGGTACACTTTGGGATCTCACAGTCTATAATATCAGATCGGGACAACAGTTTCGTTAGTACATTCTGGTCTAGCCTATGGTCAATTCTAGACACCAAGCTCATAATGTCCATAGCTTTCCATCCCTAGACTGATGGCCAGACAGAGGTCATCAATGGGATGATCGTACACATTTTTTGCATGTACAACTCACAGCATCCATGCTCATGGGATGAGAGCCTCTCCTATGTACAAAATAGCTATAACCGGGCCCTCCACAACTCCACCAACCATAGCCCCTTTCAGGTGGGCTTGGGATTCTAGGCACTATGTCCCATTGACGTAGCCATGCCATTTGCAGCTACTCAAGCTAATTCAGCTCATGTCCAGTCTAAAGTTTCTAAGGAGAATAGCTTCATTGAGTGCATTCAGCACATTCACCAAGAGGTTCATGACATATTGTACAGATCCTATGCTAAGTACAAGCAGTGGAATGATCAACATAGGGTGCAACACAACTTCTAGGTGGGCTACAAAGTGTGGCTATATTTGTAGAAGGAGAGCCTCACTGGACCCCACCGCAAGCTTTGCCTGCTTCGATATGGGCCATACACCATTTCCAAGCCTATCGAGGATAATGCTTTGAGCTCAGTATTCCACCATTCCTTGGTATGCACCCAGTGTTCAATGTGGACCACCTTCAGCCCTACTTTCCACCTCTACTAGACACATCAAACGTGGCAGAACAACTCACACCAACAGAGTTAAACCCCGACTGCATGGAATAAGCTAGAACTGATGGGATTATGGACACATAGATCAAGAAAACCACCAGTAGAAGATCCATCTATATCAAGTTGTCAAAGCAGGCCAACTCCTTCACCAGGGAAAGTGGCTCACTAGAGACCAAGTTCAGTAGAAGTTTCCTAATCTCATGGAGGAACTCAATGCAATGGGGACCATTGCTTCCTAAGGGGGGAGGAATGATCTAGGAAGATATTGGTGGTCACCAACCTATTCCACTTGGACCCCCACGATTTTTTCTTTCAATTTTCCAGTTTCCTTAATTGTAGCATAATTTACTATTTTTGGCAGTTTTCAGGTCCTAAACTTCCAGAGCTATTTTGAGGCCCTAAACGACTTTTTTTTGGCATCGAATGGTCGAGAAATTATTATTTTGTAGTAGAATCATTATTTTGCACTTTATATGTATCCCTTTAAGAGATCTTTCTAACGATGTATCATGCACATCAAATGGAGGTAGTATGCCAAAGTTACGACCCCGGGAAATTGATGTACCAAGTTACCCGATGGGGCCCGCATTCTAGCGTTTCACCTCCTAGGGTTAGGTTTTTTTATGTCTAGGGTTTCCATTGTTTCTCAATAATATATAGGCCTTTGAGCCTCATTGTAACAAAGAGTTCAGAGGCATGTAGCCGCCACATCTCTTCTTAGAGATAAGCTACCAACACTCTAGCTAGTTTATTTCCATTCTTTATGTAAACAAGTTTCAGTTCTTTGATTAATGAAATGAAGTGTTATTTCTACTGCATATTTTTTTCTATGGTTATTTGTGTATTTTGTTGCGCTCCTGCATAAATCTAGATCAATGGTGTCAGAGCAATCTTCTCTTTCTTGATCCTTCTTTGCATGTCCCCAACGAGGGCGGGGTATAAAGAGTTAGGGCTTGATCTGGTTGAACCTTTGCAAGATCAACCTCGCAAATGCTAATGGCCTCCCATGGGGGGATGAAAATAAAGAAGAGGGCACAGAAGATCCTATCAAAATGTTTCTTGAGGAGGCCCTTGAAAAAAAAAGGAACGCGATGATGGATAACTTCGCCCAAATCTTGCAATGACTTCCCACTAGCGGCACATCTGCATCTAGTAGCCACTCTGGAGGCGCAAACCCTTTTAAGGTACAAGTAGACTTTGACATTCCCATATTTGATGGTCAAATATATGCAGATGCTATAGATATATGGTTGAATCTATTAGAACAATATTTCTCAGTTCAAGAATTTTTTGACTGGGAAAAGATTACTTTTTCACTACTCAAAGCTACCCCCCATGTCAAGGACTGGTGGGATACCTACTATGAGAGAAAGGACGAGGAGGAACCCTCTTTGTTCTCAGACGTACCCACTTGGAATTCATTCTAAGATGCCATAAAGGGACAATATTATCCCATGGGTAGCTATGAGGACAAGTACATACAATGGACTATGCTGCAACAATAAAGAGATCAAGATGTTCATGAGATGACGAATCTGTTCCATACCCTACGCACCAAGTTGGGTATCAAAGATTCAGAGAAACATTTGGTGCTAAAGTACCATAGTTGTCTACAGAGATACATTCAGGAGGTAATGGAGTTCCTCGACATCTCCTCGCTTGGTACGACATACCGATATGCTGCCAAAATTGAGAAAAAATTCAAACAGAAAAAGCGAGACTTTGGATCTACGAATCAGAAGCAAGAAAAAGGTGCCCCCAAACCGCAGAACCAAGGACACAACCAAGGCATGGTGACTCAAGACAACTTGCCAAAGCCACAAGAAAAGAACAACACTGCCAAGCTAAAGAAGGAAGCGAAAAAGTGGTGCGAGATCCATAAGAGCCCCACTCACAACACCAGTGACTGTCGGGCCAAGTAGTGACTAGTGGCCAAGATAAAGACTTCCAAATCATATGCATACTCTAACACTAAATTAGAACCCAAGAAGGGAAATGAAAGAGGGAAGAAGATTATCGATGCAGATCCCGATTCCACCATTTCCACCAAAAATATCCTAAAAGAAGAACCAAAAGATTCAGAGGAGGAGGAGCGTCTTTTCCACTCTCAGATGTGGGTAAAGGGTTCTCCGCTACAGTTCATTTTCAACAATGGGAGCCAAAAGAACCTCATTTAAGCAGAGGTCATTAAGTGGTTGGGCTTGCCGACCAAAGCACACCCACAGCCATACACCATCGGGTGGCTTCACTAAGGACAGGATCTCCGCGTCAGCCAGTAGTGTCGCCTTCCCTACAACATCAATCCCTTCACCGATGAGCTATTATGTGATATTGCTCCTCTTGGTGTTTGTGAAGTACTATTGGGTCAACCATACTTATGGAAGCGACATGCTATTAATGAGTCTCGACCTCGCACTATTATTATTATGTTGGGAAATAAGTTATACAGGATACAAGAGGTACCACCTCCTACCGCTATCTCTTTGGTTACTGCAAAACAATGCGGTAAGCTCATTTCCAAAACCAAGAAAATTGTTTTCTTGATGATCCACCCTTAGGACAAGAAGAAGATCATGGTCACGACCTCCAAACAGGGCCCATCCACATGACAACAACAAATGGAAAAGGTCGTGGAGGAGTACCAGGACATATTCACCTCATCCACGGGGGTTCCTTTGCACTGTCAGGTCAAGCACCCCATCGATCTCACCCCAGGTGCATCACTGCCCAATAGTCTATTGACCCTCTGTTCTAGAGAATGATGAAATCAAGAGGAAAATTCAGGAGTTGCTGCAAAAGGGTCACATCTGGAAAAGTTCATCACCCTGTGGGAGCCCAATCGTGTTAGTACAGAAGAAGGATGGGACTTGGAGACTCTGTATTGACTATCGGGCACTGAACAAGATCACTATCTAGAATAGGTACCCGATCCCATAGATTGATGACCTCCTAGACCAGCTTAAAGGGGTGAAATATTTTAGCAAGATCGACTTAAAGTCTGGGTATCACTAGGTACCAATTGAACCAACCGATGTGTGGAAGATTTCCTTCAAATCCAAGAAGGGCCTTTTTGAATGGTTCTTCATGCCTTTCGAGATGACGAATGCTCCTGCAACCTTCATGAGACTAATGGACAACATATTGCATCCATTCACCAACTCATTTGTAGTAGTGTACTTGGATGACATCCTGATATTCGTATAGACACAAGGGAAGTTACAGAATGATTGCCATCAAAAGTGGTCCACATATCTACAATAGTTTCATTTGAATATCAAGTACAAGAAGGGAAGCACCAATAATGTTGCAGAATACCTTAGCCGACCACTGATCATGGCGATAAACACCGTGCTCAACTCTTGTGGGAACGAGACCTCTGATTGGCTGATTCTCTACAAAAGCGATCTAGAATTCGGCCACACATATAGGATGCTCTTGGAGGGAAACCAAGTTCCAAATTTTCACCTCCAGGATGCACTACTATGTCACATGGGACACCTTTGTGTTCCTTCAAGCAAGCGTGCCAAGATGATTTGGAAAACACACAATAGTCACGTCTTTGGGAATTTTAGGGTCAAGAAAATAGTGGCAGTACTGTAGAAGTATTTCTATTGGCCAAACCTTCGATAGGACGTCAGGAAGTACATCTGATCCTGCACTGCCTGCACCATTGCCAAACCATCCATCAAGAAGCAAGGCCTCTATACTCCATTTCCTACCCCTAGTCCAACTTGGGAATAAATGTCCATGGATTACATGTCGGGCCTTCCTTCTACTAAGCACGGCAACAACTATGTGTTCATGGTCGTCAACAGATTCTCAAAGATGTCCATAATGGCGACCTGCAAGAAGAATATCATAGCAGAATCCACTGCTAAATTGTTCTTTGAACGAGTGTGGGTACACTTTGGGATCCCACAGTCTATAATATCATATCGAGACAATAGGTTCCTTAGTACATTCTGGTCTAGCCTATGGTCAATGCTAGACACCAAGCTCACAAAGTCTACAAATTTCCATCCCCAGACTGATGGCCAGACAAAGGTCTTCTACCGGATGATCGTACACATTTTGCCCATGTACAACTCACAACATCCATGCACATGGGATGAGAGCCTCCCCTATGTACAACATAGCTATAACCAGGCCCTCCACAACTCCATCGATGACAACCTCTTTCAGGTGGGCTTGAGATTCTAGCCACTATGTCCCATTGACATAGACATTCCCTTTGCAGCTACTTAGGCTGATTCAGCTCATGTCCAGTCTGAAGTTTCTAAGGCAAATAGCTTCATTGATCGCATTCAGCACATTCACTTAATAGGTTCATGACATATTGGACATATCTAATGCCAAGTACAAGCAGCGGCATGATCAACATTGGGTGCAACACAACTTCTAGGTGGGCAACAAAGTGTGGCTAGATTTGCAGAAGGAGTGCCTCACTAGACCGCACTGCAATATTTTCCCACTCCGATATGGGCCATACACGATCACCAAGGCTATCGGGGATAATTCCTTCGAGATCAGTATTCCACCATTCCTTTGTCTGTATCCAGTGTTCAATGTGGACTGCCTTAGGCCCTACTTTCCACCTCTATTGGACACATCAAATGTGGTAGAACAACTTACACCAACATAGTTAAACCCTGAATGCATGGAACAAGATAGAACTAATCGAATTATGGACACACAGATCAAGAACAACCGCTAGCAGAATATCCAGCCATATCGAGTTGTGAAAGTAGGCCAACTCCTTCACTAGGGAAAGTGGCTCACTAGAGGCCAAGTTCAGCAAAAGTTTCCTCATCTCATGGAGGAACTCAATGCAATGGGGACCATTGATTCTTAAGGGGGCAGGAATGATCCAGGAGGATATTGGTGGCCACCCACCTATTCCACTTGGACCCCCACCATTGTTTCTTTCAGTTTTTCAGTTTTCTTAATTGTAGCACAATTTACTATTTTTAGCATTTTTCGGGTCCTAAACTTCCGGAGCCGTTTTGAGGCCCTAAACGACGTTTTTTCAGCATCGAATGGTCGGGAAAATATTAGATTGCCTATGAATTGATATTATTTTCAATGGATGTATTCCTTGAAGAGATATTTCTAACGATGTATCATGCGCATCAAACGGAGGTAGTATGCCAAAGTTACGACCCCAGAAAATTGATGTACCCAGTTACCCAATGGGGCCCACATTCTGGTATTTAATGTCCTGGAGTTAGGTTTTTGGATGTGTAGGGTTTCCATTGTTTCTCAATAATATATAGGCCTTCAAGTCTCATTGTAACTTAGAGTTCAGAGGCATGTAGCCACCACATCGCTTCTCAGAGATAAGCTACCAACACTAGCTAGTTTATTCCATTATGTATGTAAACAAGTTTCAGTTCTTTGATTAATTAAATGAAGTGTTATTTCTGCTACATATTTGTTTCTATGTTTATTTATGTATTCAGTTGCATTCCTGCATAAATCTAGATCAGTGGTATTAGAGCAATCTGCTCTTTCTCGATCCTTCTTTACATGTCCCCAACGAGGGTGGGGTATAAAGAGTTAGGGCTCGATCTGGTTGAACCTTTGCAAGATCATCCTCACAAATCCCGATGGCCTCCCATGGGGGATGAAAAGAAATATGATGGTGTAAAAGATCCTATCAAAGTGTTGGTCGAGGAGGCCCTTGAAACGCGATGCTGGATAACCTCCCCCAAATCCTTCAACGACTTCCCACTGGCAGCGCATCTGCATCTAGTAGCCACTCTGGAGGCACAACCCCTTTTAAGGTACAAGTAAAATTTGACATTCCCATATTTTATGGTCGAATAGATGCAGACACCGTAGATAGATGGTTGAATATATTAGAAGGATATTTCTCGGTTCAAGAATTTTTTGACCAGGAAAAGATTACTTTTTCACTACTCAAAGCCGCCCCCCATGTCAAGGACTGGTGGGAAGCCTACTATGAGATAAAGGACGAGGAGGAACCCTCTCTGTTCTTATTCATACCCACTTTCAATTCATTCTGAGATGCCATAAAGGGACAATATTATCCCATGGGGAGCTATGAGGATAAGTACAAACAATGGACTATGCTGCGGCAACAAAGAGATCAACTTTGTGCATGAGATGATGAATCTGTTCCATACCATGTGCACCAAGTTGGGTATCAAATATTTAGAGAAACATTTGGTGCTGAAGTACCGTAGTTGTCTACACAGATACATTCCAGAGGAAATGGAGTTCCTTGACATCTCCTCGCTTGGTACAGCATATCGGTATGCTACCAAAATTGAGCAAAAATTCAAATAGAAAAAGCGAGACTTTGGATCTGCGAATCAAAAGCAAATGAAAGGTGCCCCCAAACCATAGAACCAAGGACACATCCAAGGCATGGTGACTCAAGACAACTAGCCAAAGCCACAAGCAGAGAACAACACTATGAAGCTGAAGAAGGAAGTGGGAAAGTGGTGCAAGTTCCATAAGAGCCCCACTTACAACACCAGTGAGTGTCAAGCCAAGTAGTCACTAGTGGCTAAGATAAAGGCTTCCGAATGAGATGCATACTCTGACATTGAATCAAAACCTAAGAAGGGGAAGGACATAGGGAAGAATATTATCGATGCAGATCCCAACGCCACCATTGCCACCACAAAGATCCAAAAGAAAGAACTAGAAGATTTAGAGGAGGAGGAGCGTTTTTTCCACTCCCAGATGTGGGTAAAGGGTTCCTCGCTATAGTTCATTGTCGACAGTGGGAGCCAAAAGAACCTCATTTCAGTAGAGGTCATGAAGCAGTTGGGCTTGCTGACCAAAGCACACCTGCAGCCGTACACCATCGGGTGGTTTCACGAAGGACGGGATCTCCGCGTCATCCAATAGTGTCGCCTTCCCTACAGCATCAAGCCCTTCATCGATGAGGTATTATGTGATATTGCTCGTCTTGATGTTTGTGATGTATTATTGGGTCAACCATACTTATGGAAGTGACATCCTGTGTATGAGTCTCAACCTCACGGTATTATTATTACGTTGGGAAATAAGTTGTACAGGATACTAGAGGTACCACCTCCTACCGCTATCTCTTTGGTTACTACAAAACAATGCAGTAAGCTTATTTCCAAAACTGGGAAATTTGTTTTCTTGATGATCCACCCTCAGGGAAAGAAGAAGATCGTGGCCACGACCTCTAGACATGGCCATCCATATGACAACAACAAGTGCACAAGGTCGTGGAGGAGTATCGGGACATATTCACCTCACCCACAAGGGTTCCTCTACACTGTTAGGTCAAGCACTCCATCGATCTGACCCCAGGTGCACCGCTGCCCAATGGACCAATCTATAGATGCTCTGTTCTAGAGAATGATGAAATCAAGAGGCAAATTCAGGAGTTGCTGCAAAAGGGTCACATCCGTCCAAGTTTGTCACCCTGTGGGAGCCCGATCGTGTTGGTACAGTAGAAGGATGGGACTTGGAGACTCTATATTGACTATTGGGCACTGAACAAGATCACTATCTGGAATAGGTACCTAGTCCCATGGATTGACGACCTCTTGGACCAGCTTAAAGGGGAAAAATATTTTAGCAATATCGACTTAAAGTTTGGGTATCACCAGGTACCGATCGAACAGACTGATGTGTGGAAGACTGCCTTCAAAGCCAAGCAGGGCCTTTTTGAATGGTTGGTCATGCCTTTTGGGATGATAAATGCTCATCCAAACTTCATGAGACTGATGGATGACATCTTGCAGCCATTCACCAACTCATTTGTAGTAGTGTACTTGGATGACATCCTAATATTCATACAGACACAAGGGAAGTTACAGAATGATCGCCATCAGAAGTGGTCCACATATCTACAACAGTTTCATTTGAATACCAAGTACAAGAAGGGAAGCACCAATAATGTTGCAGAATTCCTCATCGGACCACCGATCATGGCGATAACCACTATGCTCAACTCTTGTGGGAACGAGACCTTTGATTGGTCGATTCTCTCCAAGAGCGATCCAGAATTCAGCCACACATAGAGGACGTTCTTTGAGGGAAACCAAGTTCCAAATTTTCACCTCCAGGATGCACTACTATGTCACATGGGACATCTTTGTGTTCCTTCAAGCGAGTATGCCAAGATGATTTTGGAAGCTCACTATAGTCAATTCGCTGGGCATTTCGGGGTCGAGCAAATAGTGGCTATACTGCAGAAGTATTTCTATTGGCTGAACCTTCGACAGGACGTCAGGAAGTACATCCGATCGTGCACTGCCTGTTCCATTTCCAAACCACCCATCAAGAAGCAAGGACTCTATACTCTATTTCCTACCCCTATTCGACCTTGGGAATCCATCTCCATGGATTACATGTCGGGACTTCCTTCTACTAAGCACGGCAATGACTGTGTGTTCGTGGTTGTCGATAGATTCTCAAATATGGCCATAATGGTGGCTTGTAAGAAGAATATGATAGTAGAATGCATTGCTAAACTCTTCTTTCAATGAGTGTGGGAACACTTTGGGATCCCATAGTCTAAAATCTTAGATCAGGATAGTAGGTTTCTTAGTACATTCTAGTCTAGCCTATGGTCAATGCTAGACACCAAGCTCACAAAGTCCACAGCTTTCCATCCCTTGACTGATGGCCAAATAGAGGTCACCAATCGGATGATCGTACACATTTTACGCATGTACAACTCACAGCATCCACGCACATGGGATGAGAGCCTCCCCTATGTACAACATAGCTATAACCAGGCCCTCCACAGCTCCACCGACCACATTCGCTTTTAGGTGGGCTTGGGATTCCAGCCACTATGTCCCATTGACATAGCCATGCCATTTGCAGCTACTCAGGATGATTTAGCTCATGTCCAGTCTGAAGTTTCTAAGGCGAACAACTTCATTGAGCGCATTCAGCACATTCACCAATAGGTTCATGACATATTGGACATATCCAATGCTAATTACAAGCAGCGACTTGATCAACATCGTGTGCAACACAACTTCTAGGTGGGCGGCAAAGTGTGGCTACATTTACAGAAGAAGCGCCTTGCTGGACCCCACTGCAAGCTTCGCCCACTCCGATATGGGCCATACAACATCACCAAGGCTATTGCAGACAATGCCTTCGAGCTCAGTATTCCACCATTCCTTGGTCTGCACCCAGTGCTCAATGTGGACTGCCTTCGGCCCTACTTTCCACCTCTACTAGACACATCAAACGTGGTAGAACAACTCACACCAACAGAGTTAAACCTCGAATACATTGAACAAGCTAGAACTGATCGAATTATGGACACACAAATCAAGAACACCCGCCAGCAGAAGATCCAGCTATATCGAGTTATCAAAGCAGGCCAACTCCTTCACCAGGGAAAGTGGCTCACTAGAGACCAAGTTCAGCAGAAGTTTCCTCATCTCATGGAGGAACTCAATGCAATGAGGACCATTGATTCCTAAGGGGGGAGGAATGATCCAAGGGGATATTGGTGGCCACCCACCTATTCCACTTGGACCCCCACTATTGTTTCTTTCAGTTTTCCATTTTCCTTAATTGTAGCACATTTTACTATTTTTGGCAGTTTTCGGGTCCTAAACTTCCGGAGCCATTTTGAGGCCCTAAACGATGTTTTTTCGGCATCAAATGGTTGGGAAAATATGAGTCCATTTTAGACTTGATATTTACTAATTTGGGATGTATTCCTTGAAGAGATATTTCTAATGATGTATCATGCGTGTCAAACGTAGGTAGTATGCCAAAGTTACGACCCCGAGAAATTGATGTACCAAGTTACCCAACGGGGCCCACATTCTGGCGTTTCACCTCCTAGGGTTAGGTTTTTGGATGTGTAGGGTTTCCATTTTTTCTTAATAATATATAGTCCTTCGAGCCTCATTGTAACATAGATTTCAGAGGCATGTAGCCACCACATCTCTTCTCATAGATAAGCTACCAACACTCTAGCTAGTTTATTTCCATTTTGCATGTAAACAAGTTTCAGTTCTTTGATTAATGAAATGAAATGTTATTTCCGTTGCATATTTGTTTCTATGGTTATTTGTGTATTATGGTGCATTCCTGCATAAATCCGAATCGTCCTTTGATACTGCCATTGGAGCAGTTTTAGGACAACAGGATGGTTAAGCACCTTATGCAGTTTATTATATTAGCAAAAACTTAGCCCCTGTTGAACTTAATTATACTGTTACTGAGAAGGAGTTTTTATCCATTGTTTACTCCATTAACAAATTCAAACATTACATCACTGGATATCCTACCTTTGTGCACATCGACCACTCAGCCATCAAGTATATAATGAATAAACCTGTTACAAATTCTCGGGTAACTAGATGACTGTTATTATTACAGGAATTTGATATCACTATTATAGACAGACCTGGAAAAGAAAATGTTGTCATTGATTTCTTATCTCGTTTTACTAACATTGATGATAATCTTCCTGTTGAGGACTCTTTTCCAAATGAACACTTATTTGCAGTTTCATCTCATTCCCCTTGGTATGTAGATGTCACTAACTATTTGGCTGCAGGGAAGCTTCTAGCACATTTGTCAAAAAGAGAAAAGAGGAAAATCATTCAACAAAGTGCTAGGTATTGTTGGATAGGTGGTCATCTCTTATAAATAAGCCCAGATCTTGGGATCAAAAGATGTGTAAGAGAATATGAAATATTCCATATTTTGAAGGCCTTCCATGACAAGCCTTGTGGGGGACAATTTGCAGATAGGAGGATAGGTCATAAGGTGCTGAGAATGGGCTACTATTGGCTGACACTTTTCAGGGATGCAAAAAAATACGTTCAGTCTTGTGATAGCTACCAGAGGATGGGCCAACCTAATAGATTGGATCAAATTCCTTTTCAACCATAATTGGTGGTTGAACCTTTTGACAGATGGGGCTTATATTTTTTTGGCCCTATCAACCCTTATTCTAGGAAGAAAGCCTACATCTTGGTTTGTACCGACTACATGATGAAATGGGTAGAAGCTGTAGCTTTGGTGAAAGGCAATGACCAGGCTGTAATCGATTTCCTATATGGTGAAATCTTTACCCATTTTGGAGTACCCAAGGAAGTGGTTACAGATGTAGAACCTCAATTTATGTCGCATCAATTTGAAGCTTTGCTACAAAATTACCATATTCAGCACTGGATAGCTTTACCATACCATCTGCAGGCCAATGGCCAGGTGGAAAGCACTAACAAAGTTATTGAAGACATCCTTACCAAAACACTCAGGAGCCATCATAGAGACTCGACTGATAGACTTTCAGAAGCATTGTGGGCATATCGTACTACTTGGCGCAATACTACAAGTTTCTCTCCTTATGACTTGGTGTATGGAAAAAGTGCTATCTTCCCCATTCAATTCGAAATCAGGACCTTGAATATAGATATGGAGGTAAACTTAGATGTGACTGAAGCCCAGAGGAGTAGATTGAATCAATTGAATGAACTTGATGAGAAATGTTTAGCTGTTGTGGATCGGACAATATTAGTTCAGCAACAGAGATCCAATTGGCACGACCGATTCATCAAAAAGAAATTCTTCTACAGAGGAGACTGGTCATTATTATATGATTCAAGATTCAAAAGGGACTTCAAGGGTAAGCTACGCACAAGTTGGTTGGGACCACACTTGGTAGATAGAGTATTGTTAATGGTACAGTCCGCTTGGTTACCATTGATTAGAATCATGCACCATTATTTTCTAATGGTCACAGGCTGCGACTATACCATAATCCCATTTTGAAGGACGCATTTACTTCACAGATTGCAGCTGATCTAGAATACTAGTTAGAACAAGGCCATGAATATTTTTCTGACCCTATCAATCTTTAGACAATCGCTGTGATTCCTACATAAATTTTTGTACATAAATAAATTGATATTTTTGCTATTATTTTTAATTTTTCCTTTGCGCTTGATCCATTTTTTTTAAGAATATGTGCAGGGATGTACCTAAGGAGCAATAATCATGATTGGGCCTAATGACCAGGGGCATCCTTTTGTAACTTTTTGCTTTAGAAGAAAACTCGCTAAAATAAACAGTGAACAGTCAGTCACAACTACGACTTCTATAAAAATTGCCTATTTTTATGTTTACTTGCAGCTGCAACACTGTAAAATAACACCCTTTTCCCCATTCCGCGCAGCTACAACACTGTAAAATAATGAAATTTTTCCCATTCCACGTAGCTACAACACTGTAAAATAACAACTTTTTTCTCATTCCACGTAGTTGTAACACCGTAAAATAATGACCTTTTTCTCATTTCGCACACCTGCAACACCGTAAAATCCTTGCCTATTTTTTTGATTATCCACAGCTACAACATCGTAACCAAATGATTTTTTCCATCCTGTGAAGCTACAATTCTGTTTCCATTTTTTTTACCTTTTCTGGAAGCTGTGACTCCATTTCACTCTTGGCCATTTTTATCTTTTTCGACGGCTGCGACTCCACCAAAACTGGCCGATTTTTCTATGATTCACGACTGCGAGTCCGCCAAACTAGTTGATTTTTCTATGGATTGCAGATGGGACTCCCCCAATTTTGGCAGAACTCTTTGCAATTTTGGTCTGCAACTCCTCCAGATCTAGCTAGACTTCCTGCTGCCAACGATTTCGACTTATCTAACAGCATTCATTATGTTTCTGGCAGGATTGATAAGATGGTTTTGGTTCATTGGGAGAAAAAAATCATTACAGCATGCCTGCAATAATGATCAAATTTAAATGGATGCACTTCACATGATTTGCTATCCTCAAAGGTCACCATTCATCACATATTTATGAAGGTATGGTTCTAAATATTTACTTGATTATGCGTTAACTAGATTTGACATCATTAATCATGCCTTCCTTTTTGCGCCCATTGTTACACCCACATACCGTTAATTGTCCACTCATACAACTTAATGGCCATTTAATTTTATCTGATAGTTGCCACCTTTCCTAATTTGGGATAAATTTTCCAAACATTTCCATGCTTTTAACTTTCCAAATTTACCAACTCCACTCTCAACTATTCACACATAGTCTGTGTTTTAACCTCCATTGTCATGACTTGCAATCTATGGGATTGATGAAGAATTCTAAAGTCAAACAAACATGGGTATCCCAGCTCAACACGAACACCCAAATACACGAGAACTGAGAAGTGCTGAGGTTTTCGCCATTTTTGACGCTGTGGGATGGACTCAATTCTTCCAACGCCTGAATGGGTTTCATCGAGAGACAGCTCTACAATTTGCCTTAAATATTGTAGAAACCCACTCAGAGATTAGGGGGTTATGTATAGAAGTCTTTGAAGCAATAGTGGCTAAATTCAATGTCCTTCCTCAGGTGGGAAGAGCCTGGTTTGGTTGAAGAACCCCCAATGCTGCTGCAGTACATGATTTTTTGGTAGAGGGGGAACAAATTCATCAGTCAAGGCGAGGGATAGCGTTACAATCATTGCCTCGGCCATGGGATCAAGTAGCAGTCTTCCTCAAAAAGTATATCACCTATGAAGGTAGGTATCAGGATGTCTATTATTCTGAACTTCCTCTATTGTCTCATCTACGCCATAGGGCCTTATTGAATATTCCATTTTACCTATTTAACGATCTACACCATATGGAGGGGTTTGTTAGAACAACCAAGCATCCAAAATCCTCCCTCACCCACCATGGCCTAATAAAATTAATAATCTTAAGGGCCTTTTCTCAAAGGAACCAAACATGGGAGCAATTCATAGGTCAAATTCAAATAAACCAGGAACCTTCCCTTTTGCCTGGGATTCCAATAGAGGCTGAAGTAGAAGTACCTATACTCTTGGGGGATATTTAGATCCAAGAGGAGCATGCCAATGTATAGTTGGGGGGAGATGAGGAGCAATAGGAGGACCGAAGTCCCTCCAATTTAGTTGAGGGGGGAGATGAGACTGGATCGGATGATCAGTCAGATGACCAAGCAGATGGATTGGAGGAAAATGCAAGAGAAAACCCTATGGAAAGATTAAATAATATGGAAGCTCTGACAGCAGAGGTTGAAGCTAGAGTAGCATTGGATGCTGGGACAGCTGAATACGAGGATATTAGAGCCACGATAACAGAAGGAAACATAGAGGTATTGACCATTGAATCTTCCCCTAAATGGGGGGGAACTCTGATTGAAGAAGAATAGGAGAATGTTGAGATAGAAGATAACCCTGCCACATCAGCTACAAATCTGGAGATTCCTGCACCACGAAAGAAAATAAGGAGATCAAAAGAAGAGATACAGGCATCACTACCAATAAGAAGAAAAAGAACCAGGTCGGTTACAGCAACTGAAGTAGCACGGGAAAGATGGGAAACCCTAGAAGCATATATTGAATTCCACATTCTGAGACCCAAAGAAAATGATGCCCCATAGGAACCGGCTGCAGAAGAACCTCAAATTGAGGGACTTTTGTATGAAAATGGTCTATTAAAGGAAGCAGGTAGAAAGGAAGCTGCACACACTGGTTGAAGCTGTAGACCGATTAGAAGGATCACCTCCCACTGAAGATGGTGAGGAGGAAGAAAGAGTGGTCTTCCTTGTGTGTGGAGAAATCTTTAACCAGTCAACCTAAAAAGTCATAGTTCATGCCTTTGTGACACAACATCCTATACCAATAGCTGTGGAATAACAAGGACAATAAGCACCTAAGATGGAGGTGAGGGATGCAGAAATGATTCCTGATATAGAGAAGGGGAAAAATGAACGATTACTGTCATAGCCAATAGAAGAAGTACAATCTAATTGGAAGGATGGTGAAGCTTCCCAAGAGCAACTTCAGCAAAGGGAATTAGTAGATAAATAGGGTGT
Organism: Pseudotsuga menziesii; assembly: GCA_001517045.1. NCBI lineage: Eukaryota > Viridiplantae > Streptophyta > Pinopsida > Pinales > Pinaceae > Pseudotsuga > Pseudotsuga menziesii. Next base: position 190,543 of record LPNX011184865.1, read on the forward strand.
TGATACACAAGAACCAGCATCCCTAATATTATTGTTGAAGTTGCCACCCAAATTGGGGCAGAAGAACAAGAGGCTGAGAATATTCATGATTTTAATGAAGAAGTCTATGTTGTGACTCCTGAACCGTCCCATGACACAGAATTAATAGAAATGGAATCCCAACAGCAGGAAAATGATGAAGTTAACCAGGATGTTGTCACACAAGAACCAACATCCCCAAAAATTTCTATGGAGATTCTCAGGAAGCAAGAAGAAATCAATCCCAAGATGGATATAATCCCTGATTTGGATTTAGGAGAGGAAGAACAAATGCAATCACAGTCCTTGGGGGACACTAAAATTCTCTAAGAATAGCTCCATATTGCAGAGGACATGGAAGTAACTCAAGAACAACCCTAGCAGCATGAAGAAATAGAAGGGAAGGTTTCTGCTACACAAGAACCAGTGGCCTTGCATCTCCCTGTCAAAGATGCAGCTGATAATTAGGCAAATGGGGAGATCAAAATTCAGGAAGAGGTTGCCACACAAGAACCAACACCTTCACAATTGGCTGCTAAGGTTGTTGTAGTAGAAATCCAAGGACAGGATGTTGTTACACAAGAACCAACATCCCTAGAAGTTGTTTACCCATGCAAGCAGTACAGGATGTTCAAATTGGAACATCAGATGATAAGGTATGGACTCAGGTTCCTCAAAATTTTGTCAATTTGGATTTTGATAATGAAGATCATACTGAAGATGAAGGAATCCAGAGGCTGAAAAAAGAGCTCTCAATCCTAAGAATATAAGTGAGGAAGTGGAGGATTCAGGTGGAGAGGTGTCAAGAAGGGATGGTTTCCCTTGCTGAACATAGAAAGACCATCGGGGAATTAAAGGAAAGATGGGAAAAAGAACTCATGTTCCAAAAACTCCATTGGGAAGAGATACAAAAGGAGTTGAAGGAGATAGAAAAAGTTCAAATCTATGCAGGTGGAAAAATATCAGTTGTATACTCTTTCTCAGGAATTGTTGGGTACAAGAGTACCATCATCCTCCTACCCTGTGTTTTTATTTGAGCAGTTCATTTGGTTCAAACTAACTAAAGGCTATAAAATAAGGAAGGCCTTATGAAATAGCTACCTCAAACAAATTTCTGGAAACATTTCTGGCAAGTGATTTTATTGAGCAGAACTTAGTTTATGAGCTTTATTTACATGATTTGGCTTGTCCCTTGGACCGCTATTCGAATCCTTCCCTGTTCTTGGGTGATGTTCAGCTACGGGATTTTTCTTCCTTTGTTAACAATCATGATCAGTGGGAAATATCCTTCCAAACGTTTTCTCATAATGAGTCCCACTCTAACCTTTGGGTTTGAAGTGAACCTCGACTTCCTCGTCGTCTCCTTGCTCTTCATCAGCAAAGACTCGCATGTCCCATCCAAAATCAGTAGAATATGGAAATTCAAGAAAAGTTTATCTCTACTTGTGTTAGCCATATTTCCAAGCATCAGCAATTGGCTTTGGAAGGTAGCTATCATAGATGGCAGGCTGCCTCTTCAACCTTGAGAAATAGAGATCCCTATTGTTACATGAATTTTAAACATGCACTTTCCAGGGTTGAGGGATATGTTGGATGCATGAAGAAATGTGGAGTTAATTGGCTGGGACTCAAATTCAAATTCCCTCTCATCTGGTGGCCAACAAAACCATACAGGGAAGTCTTCTCATTTAAAAAGGTAGAAGAAAAGAAGTGTTGGAGATACTGGGTTGTCTATAATGGATTTTTGGAAAAATAGGGAATGCCTGAAATCCCATATAACTTTTCTTCCCTCCATGAACAAAGTACAATTCCAGATTCAGATTCAGACTAATGGAGGTTGTTGCATGGGGACATGCAACAGGACAGTTGGGGGGAGATGTTGGGCCCAGAAATGACCCCTTTTTGACCACCTTTACCTACCTCTTGTTGCCTCATCTAACTCCATTATGTACACCAATTAGATGTTTTCCTTCACGTGATCCCTCAATTCATACAGGTATGGTTAATTACTGTCTTACAATATTAATGCTTATGATTGTTGTAATTAGGGCTCTATATCTTGAATTATGCTAACATATGGTGGTATTATAAAGATAATTCGAGATGTAAAGGATACAGGTGTAGCAGGATGAACACGCCAAGAGAGGGATGGACATTCATTGCTGAGATAATCACCATATATTCCATCGTTGCCCAAAGAATGTGGTCAAAGGAGACTATTCCACACAAGATGTATAAAGGTGGCTGCAACAGTGCGCTATTGCTTAAGGGTAGCTGCAATCGGTGAATTATCTTCTAGATTGATCATGATTGTCATTGCTGGATCGAGTAACATCCCTCTTATATTTTCTGCTTCTATCTTGCCATAGTTGTAATAGAGTATCGTAATTGGGGCATCTTGAAGATCAGAGATCTTCATGACTACCCGATATTAGTGGGTAGAAGTTATGATTGCAAATGTATAAATACTGGGAACTATTCCGAGCCAGGGGTTGGAGATTAATTGATTTTATTTGTATAAGTTGTGACAGAGGTTGTGGGTTCATCTCACCATTTTAATACAAGGAGTTTGATTCTTCATATCTCAGTGTTTTAACGTGTGCCAACTCCAGCGTCTCTATGCAAAGGATGGGCCCACCTTCCTAAGGAGATTGCTGAGTTAATTAGGTATTTTATTTATTCTTCTATGTGGTGTGAATCTTATGATGAATTCATTTATTTACATTAGCTGCAAAAACTATCGATTTAGTATGCGTTCCTTTGAATGACCAGTAATTGCATTTCCTGTAAACTGCAGTGGTGTGGTGTGACAATCGACTATGTAGATTATCTTTATTTTATGCAACTGTGTGATAGCTGTAACAGCCTTGTTCATCCCTAGTTCTTTCAATTGTTGTTTTCTTTAGATCTCTTTAGCTCATCCCTTTATAGTTATAATTGTGGAACTTAATTCCTTCACTTTGAATTCCTAGATTAAGTTAAATTAAGATAGTTGAGATGGATCTTCAGATGGCTGGGTAATTTAGGATTTAACTTTCTGTAAAAGTAAATCTAGATGTTTATTTTTTGAATCTCTCATTTCTAGATTAAGGGTTGTAAGTAGGTAATTGTGATTCTGCATTTTCAAGAAGGTAAATTAGATTAAGTTGATCTTGGGATGAGTTGGGATGGATAGGAAAGTAGGATAATTCATTTACAGTATCATCTACTTAGTGTTTAAGCATATACAATGCACATTATCTTTGAAATAAAACACTTCCCTGGGTTGACAATTTATATTTCAGACTCTATATGTTGGCTTTAATTAACTTGCATATAGGGTGCCCAACAACTACAACAAATTTGACATTTAGGGGTGGTTGTCTTCTGCCTCCAAAAGTTACTTTTGGGGAAATTTTTGGCTTTGGAGGTGGTCTTGACAAAACCACCCCTAATAACATTGACGCTAAAAGTTTTGACTCTAAGGGGCGGTTCTAGAAGAGATAAAAAAACACCTCTAAAATTGAATTTTAGGGGTGGTTCTAACCCCCCTCCCCCCCAAAAAAGTGACTTTTGGGGGTGGTTCTAAACCACCTCGAAGGTGAATTTTGGTGGAGGTTCTAAACCCCCACAAATGTGCTTTTGGGGGAGGTTCTAAACCCCCCCCCCAAAAGTCACTTTTGGGTTCATTTTTGGCATTGGAGGCGGTCTTTACAAAACCACCCCTAATATCACTGATGCCAATTTTTTTCCCTTTTAGGGGTGGTTTTGTAAGAGATTGAAACCACCCTAAAAGTTACTTTTAGGGGTGGTTCTAAACCCCTTCCAAAAAGTGCTCTGGGGGTGGTTTTGGATTTGTAGGAAGTCTTTACAAAACCTCCTTAAATAGCATCGATGCTAAGAGTTTTGAATTTTAGGCGTGGTCATGGAAGAGATAAAAACTGCCCCTAAAAGTGAATTTTGGGGGAGGTTCTAACCACCCCCCCCCCAAAAAA
>LPNX011184865.1:194746-243796 GCA_001517045.1 Pseudotsuga menziesii
AAAATATTTACAAACCTTTGGGGCGGTTATGAACCCCCCTCGTAGTGACATATGAAGTCATTTTAGAATGCCCTCATAGCCATAATAGATCATAATAAACTATATTTTATTTCAAACATCAATATTGCAATATCATTAGGGCACGAAGGAATCGAACATTCAACCTCGTTCTTGTAAAGCAGGTGCTCTACCATTGAGCTAGAACCCTTTAAGAATTGGGGAAAGGGGAAATATTAACACCAAGATTGCATCATTTGTAATTCAACTACAATATGGAGAAATATAAAGATTAAAAATTGCATAGCATGAATAAATCTATACTCTTTTCTAAGATAAACAACTCATAATAATGCATTTATAGATATAGAATAACTGCAACTGATATAATCACAAATGAACACCACCATTACTCAAAATGCCAATGAGATGAAGTGTCCGATTTTCAAAGAACTCCTTGAAGTATTTAAACCATTCTCCCTCGTAGATTTTGCTAGAGGCAAGAGCATAATCCACTAATTTTTCTCTACACCCAATGTCAAAATAAAAGTTAATATGTTTCCCATTCTAAAAGATGTAGCACAAATAAATACTAAGAATATCCTTTTAGTTACCATTTATACAATTATAAAGTACATCTTATACAAATATCATACGATATCACCCTAATTTGTAAGGTGGTCAATAAATTAACTATTATAGAACCATAATTTCAACAAAATGTAATTAAATTTGTTGTAATTAAATACTTTCAATATTTTTCATTACATTACCTTCCCGTGGTCAATAGCTATCCTGCAATCAAATTTTTTCCTTCAACAAATGTGCAATAAAATCAATTCATAAAATAGACAAGTACTACTATACTTAAAATGAAGAAATCAACACGTTATATTCAATGAAACGATAATAAGATATCTAATTGACAAATTCATTATGGTGATAACTTACAAATATGCATTAGAGAATGATGCAAGTTGTTATTATATTCCTTTCCATTGCAAAGACCTGCATATATCACGACAAAATGGTATGTTCATATAAGTGATTGATGGATATGTAAAAAAAGGAATAACATATATGAAATTCTAAAAAAATGAAATAAAAATATCTGAATGAGCTTCTCTTGGTTTCAAGAATAACTTATTGTCTACTAAACAGGGCCAACCACGTGAAGGTTGAAACTCATATGGCCCCTCTCCCCCCTCACATCACTCTCAATTCCCCACACCCAATATATCTACTGTAAAAATAAATGAAAGTTACATAAAAGAATAAAACAGATAAGATCCATGCATAAACAATAGGAAAACAAAAAATATATGCATGAAAGGTAAATCCAAGTAATAATCTAAGATATAAATTTTCACAGATACAACTTAAATGAGAACTGATAAATAAATCATGCATGCTACTTACTGAACATCATCCAACCATGTGCCTTCACAATCTTGTCAAACATAATCCATGCCACCATCACCTATAGCTTCATCCTCTTTGCATTTTGTCCCTCAAAATATGCAACACTTGATAAATCTGCATACTCCAATTTATATCTATAACAATTTCTTGGTCCCATCAGAGGGCATGTCAAAAATACACACCAGTCATTCTCTACTAGATCTTGTACATAAAATACCAATTTCCCTTGTGATGCTAGAATAAATGGATCATCTTGTACTCTATCCTTACTCAAGCATCTCTTTAGGTTTGCCATGGTGAAACCAATTTCATCAACAATTATACCATTATTGTTGTGTACATCTATCCAATCACATTTGAACAATGGATACTGCACCAAATACTTGTCCAATAACATTATTTCTTAAATCACTCCATAATATGTTGTCGTTTGATGTATAGAGTTTTTATCCTTTGCACTTGATCTCATTAATGTTTTTACATCTATGCACACACCACTATTTTGGGTGGCCTTGACATTTTCTATGCTTTTAACATGGAATCTAGACCTATTGATTAAGTAGCCATCATACTTAGTTACATATGTCCTTGGCCTACGTGCCAACCATTTAAGGGTATTAGAAATATTTTCTTTTCCTTCCACCTGTAAATTTTTAAATGTCATTAGAAACCATTGAATTTCAAAATATATTAAAAGAATCTCAGCTTCATAAATCATAATAGGTGCAATGAGATGCTCATAATTCCCATTAAATGGTACTTTTTGAGAATGATACTTATGATTTATTGGAATATATATCCTATGTCCCATGTACACACACTTCCTACTACATTTGAGATACATTGAATCTGTGTTCCTTCCATATATAGGGCATCCACAAAACCCGCTAGTCGTGCAACCAACCATATTTCCATAAGCAGGAAAGTCATGGATTACCCACATCAATATAGCCTTCATATTAAAGAATGACCTTGAATGAGCATCGTATGTCCTTTCCGCTTCATCCCATGTTAGTTTTAGTTCTTTTACCAATGGTTCCAAATAAACATCTATGTCATTTCCTGGCTTCTTGGGATTAGGTATTTATAATGACAACAAAAAAGCTCCTTTTCATGCATAACCATGGCATAAGGTTATATGTGATTAGTACTACTAGACATACACTGTGAGTACTACTCAATCTTCCAAAAAGATTAAATCCATCCACTACCATTTCAAGTAGTACATTGCAAGGATCATTGGAAAAATCAGGCCATTTAGAATTTATAGTTTTCCATGCTGGGCTATCAACTAGGTGACACATTATTCTATCCTTACTTGTATTCTCATGATGCCACCTCATTTTCTATGAAATATATGTAGAGTTGTAACAAAAACTGAAAGAATCATATATACATTGCAATACTTAGTATATTAAAGAAGGTGAATTTTTAGTAGGTTGGTAGTACATGAAGGTGTATGCTATAATGGAATTATAAGAGTTCAAAATCATACCTGTACATTCTCTTCAACCTCGGCACTATAGGGAAATACCTCAACATTTTGGTCGAGACACCTGTATGCACCTTTTCAGAACGAGCATCAACCTTCCATCTTGATTCGCCACATGTTGGGCATTAATTTATTTTTTCATATTTCCCCCAATATAAAATGCAATATTTGTGGCATGCATGTATCATTTCATAGTCCAACCCCAATGATTTAATCAAACTTTTTGCAGCATATGTAGATTCTAGAATTGTATTTCCTGTTGGAAGCATTTCTCTTTGCAACTTCTACAACTGGGTGAAACTTGCATCATACCATCCATTTCTCACTTCAAGGTTGTACAATTTCACAGTGGCTGATAGATTAGTGAAACTAGTGCAACCTGGGTACAATGGTGCCTTGGCATATTCAATTAACTTTAGATATTGATTGATATCATTTTTTCTTCCATTGAATCTACTTGGTCATTTTCACAATTCACATCTGTATTTTCATTATAATATTGATAAGAATCATTCACCATTTCAACCATGGTTTCCTCATTATGCTCATCATTCTCAAGAACTTCAGTATTATTTGTAAGCAATGTTGCAAACTCATCATTATGATTATCATAATGATGTTCGACTATGTGTTCATCACCATGTGTAATTTGTTGAGGAAAATCATGTATCTCTGTTGTGTAAAATTTCTTGCTCTTGTCAAATTTATAGTCCTGAGTAGGAACTCTCTCTCCATGGGAAAACCAAGTTTAATATGAACTTATTATACCATGAATCATCAAGTGGTCTTGTACTTCCTCAAACATCAATACTGCAACATTGCAACATTTTTTGCAAGGGCATATTGTGGTGTTATCATCCTCCGAATGTCTTTTTGCAAACTAATTGAATTCTTCAACCCCGACCAAGGATAATTTTAGGGGCGAATTTTAGCCCAGTGGGCTATTTTTCCATGTTTTCTCCCAAAAAATATTTTCCATTTTTCATTTTTTGAATCCCTGTTTCACCGAATTTTGATGGGGTAAAATTGTTTCACCCTAAAAACCACCAAATTATTATATAAACGATATAAAATCCTTGGAAATTAAAATATTTTTTGAATTATTGCCAATCATTTTATAGTTGTTGTTTTAAGAATTGGTAATATTCACCAACATTTATACACTTTCAAATAAGTATGGTTCCTTAAAATCATCCCTGACCCCGACTTGATATTCCTTTGACATCCTACATAGAACCAATTTGCACATCACGTAAGGAAAAACCACTACAAATTACAATAAAGACATATGTTATAAAATATCATATTGAATAATCAAATATAAAAAGTATACCTCATTTTCAAATCTTTCAAATCCCTATTTTTGGCCATTTGAAAATAAAACCAACCCAATTTCTTGAATTGGCTCCTTGAGAGATGGCCTCTCAACTTCCTTCCAATATACGGTTAGGAATATTCATCTAGTACACCCATATGCTTTCCAAAATATCCTTTACCATCACATGACAACCATATATTACACCATACAAGATTCCACCTTTAATAGCCAAATCCAAACATCAATTACATAATATTTTGGTTTTATATTAAAGCTAAGATATTTAATATTTTAACCCATTAATATAACTCTGAAGATAAAAAAGAATTTGCGAAATATGGTGGGCCCCTCCCCATTGTATATTGCGCTTCAAGATCAGAGGTACAAAGGTCACTTTTAGGGAGAATGATGGCTTATAAGGCTAATCATATTGACATTAACAGTCTGTTAATACTCCCACCACCTTGCAAATCTGACGTCCGCCAAGCACGGGTCAGTTGGATACAACTGCAACCTCCGGAAGTGGAAACCGTCACAACCAGGTACTCGTTCATCATTTATCAACCATTTCGATGGTTCTGCCATGGCCTCGTCTGTAAAAATCCTTCACCTGTCTAAGGAGATCATCTGTGATCGACTTTATGACGCTTATGATCCTCGTTTGTAGTTTTCCAGTGTCACTGAATCCCTGAACTCTTTGTTGTCACCTTTCGAAGACCAGTCGAAACTGTTGGTAAATTTAAAGTCATCCTTAATAGGGTTCACATTAGAGCAATTGACCAATTTCCTAGATATTGTCCAAAGGGTAGCCTCAAATTATTCCTCGAATGGGAATTCCATATTAGATGATACCCACTCCCATGTCATTTTCACAATTACACCATAAGCTATCAGGGCTTCCCTGGGTCTCTCCAAAGCCCAATGTTAGGCCCTAATCCCCTTCATCGTATCAGTGGTTCTCTAGGTGTTAGGGAAATACGACCTAGAATCCAAGAATAATGTGTTCCATACCATTTTGAACACCCTAGTTCCCTCAGAGACCCTTATCACCCCACTCTCCTCTGAATTGTTCATAAATCCTATCCTATCAGCCATCTCCCTCTTGAGTCAAATCCTAGGTCTTGATAGAAATATCATGGTCTCTAAAGTAATGCTAGGAATGCTCCTTCACCTGAGTCAATCTGAAGCAGGAATTAAGTTTGTTGAGTTCTTGGCCAGAGAAATCAATTCTCAACTTGAGAAGTTTGATTTGGATAAGCACTTTAGAGACCATGTGTGTCTATTTTCCATCATAGTCAATTCCAGCTGGAAGAACCTTGAGGTCATGGATCCAGAGGTGTTCAAAGACTACCCTCGGTCTATCTAGAAGATCTAGGACTAGTCTTACACCCTATTCATTGACACAATTATCCTCATCATATCCAAAATATTCAACCCTAAAGAGAAGAGGATATTGAAAGACACGAAGGTTTCCTTGCAACAAGAGGGTATTGGATATTGGTTCCTGATACATAAGTATTTAGTTATCAGGGTATATGGTTTTTTGGCTGCCCCTTTCATGCTGCCATTTTACCCAAATCCCTTAGTATTTGCACTAGAATTGATTACGTAGAGGAATTTTGCTGATGAGGAGCATTTTACTGCTCATAGGAAGGACTCTTGGATCAAATACCCTCTTAATTTTGGGCCCTTCATTGTGAAGAAGTGAACAAAATTACCAATGGTGGAGAAAGTTTTGAAGGACATGAATTTTCAGGTGACTCGTGAACATAATTACTATTCTAAGGGGATCATTCCCTAGAGGAGGGTCCTGGTGCAGAGGTTAGTCTTTATTCACTCCATGATCCTTGACTTGTCCTAGGAGGAAAATTCTCTTTCCTCTGATTTTGATTTCACTCTTACGAAGAAAATTTAGTCTCCTAAAGAAGTGCAAGGTACGGTCCCATCTACTCCCTTGCCCCTAAATGGTGCTCATTGTAGCAGAATGTATCGGTCATAGGTGGAGGATATTGAATGTGATGAAAAAACCCCTTGCAAAAATCCTAGGATAGATGTAGAGGAGGACAATCAACCTGAAGCAGGAGTTTAATTTTGAATCTGATTCCCTCAAGACAGTGATAGAGGAAGAGCTTGATTCAGTAAACCATATTTGGGGAAATGTTGCAAAGTAGATGGTTATCGTGCATAAACTAGTGGTTGTAAATCCAACCACTACACACTCAAAGAGAAAGCTCCAAAGAACCACACAATAAATGAATAAAGGGGGTGAGGATTCTCTACTCAATTACCAGAAGTATTCTTTTCCTCTATTATTGAAGGGAAAATTAAGACTAAAAATAAAATATTGACCACCTATGGGAAGCTCAAACAAAAATCTAAGGCTGAGACTCAAAAGCAGTTCGAGGAGTTAAAAAAGCTACCAGGAAACAAAGTCTCCTTCATTACTTCCAAGAATCTTACAAAAAACTCCCTAAACCTAGTCATTACTAATGAGGAAGGAGTTTCAAAGGTCGAGTTCAAGATGGATCAGTTCTCAATCAAAGATAAGATTGTGTTCCATAAGGGAGTTAGTGATCTCATCTATGCTGATATGACATAGGAGGCGTTATCCCATCTCAAGTCCCATCAAAGGGTGGCTAATATGGAGACCCAATTGAAGTAGGGAAAGGAAAAAAACAAGGCCTAGAACCTACAGGTGAAACTCTTGAAGGACCAAGTAGCAGACCTAATAGCACAAAACACTTTCAACAACCCCTTACAGCTAAGCAGCCAGTGGCAACAGAGTAGGCTCTTTTACCAACTAATATGTTGTCCAAGATACATGCTTACAAAAAGAAAATAAAGACACCTATGAAAAACATCCAGCTACCTCCTCAGACTGTGTAGTTACAAGGGGAGATTGAGACAATCTAGCATGAAGTTTTGTATCTAAAAGGATACCTTATTGTGTTGGAGACTGAAAAGCACACATGGGAAGAAGAGAAGCAAAAGATGCAGAAGGTAATTAATGAATTAAATGACTATAACACCCCTGTGGATAGATCACCCACTTCTCTGGCGATCAAAGTTATGTCTGAAATGTCCCTGAAGGACCTGGAAATCACTCAATTGAAGGATTCCAATCAATATCTCAAAGACAGGATCACTGCTAAGGAAAGTGAAGACTCTCCTGAAGATATCATGATAATCAAAGATCAGGTAACCAGGTTTGAGGAAAGGGGCTAAACATTTTCTCTGGGATGTAATGATAAAGGAGATGCCATCATTAGAAAAGCGTTTGGTCATGGTGGATGAGCATAAAAAGGCTTCTATGGTAGCAAGCAAAAGATGTAAAGCCCTGCAGGAAAGTCTAGCACAAAGTCCTAGGGAGGAGGATCAGAAGGAATTTTTTGTTCTGAACTTATCCTCTAGGGAAGAACTAATTTCCCCAGGGATTATTGACAGGATATCAGTTCTGGTGGCAAGAAGGAGGATGACCACAAAGCACAACATGTTGCAGAATGCACTTAGTAGTATTAAGATTATTTAGCAAGGGGTATAAAAGTTCAACAAATTGTTCCATCCCCTGTTTTAGAAAGGGTTTCCTGAGTTTTTGGGTCCAAAGGGGAAGTTGATCCCATAGAGAAAATATGTCGAAATGCTAAAATAGGAAAGACTAAACCATGCAAATTTTGAGGGTAAGAATGGTGGGTTAAAGGGAGAGGTAATCATCAATAAAATCAACAAGGACTTTGAGTTGTTGGTTCAATTCATGACTGTCAAATCAAATCTCCTTGCTATTGGCCATAGCCCCCTGATTGAACTAGATGTTATCCTAAAGGATCTATTTGAGATGGCCACCCCTACAGATCAGGAGTGGAATGATATACATAGAGTGAGCAATCATCATCTTGGAAGGGCTGCTAGTAGCTGAGTCAGCCGTAGTCTATTAAAAATATGATCGGAGTTGTCGTTTTCATAAAGTGAGCCAGAAATACCCAGATGTCAAGATTTCCCTTTTTGATTGGTCACACGCAAAACAACGTGCCTTCCCAAAATGTTTTGTGGGCATAGTGCATCTACCACATCATATTTTTTAAGGATTTAGGACGTACTTTCAGGTTTATTAATCTCACAATGTAACTAATTTTGATGCTTTGTTTCGAGATATGTATCAGGGGTAAATTGCACTATAAATGTAACCTCTACGGAGGAGGAAGGGTTTGAATTTCATTTTTGAAGCCTTTGTGATTGGATTGTAGCTCTATAAACTTTCTTGGAAGTGTTCATGGTTTTTTTTATTTTCTTAGATTCATCACAGTGTTCATATTCAATTTGTGTTTCTTGTTTGCGTCATTTTCATACATGTAAATTCTGCTAATGCTTTCTAAAGAAAACCATGACCTGTCTTGATCTTACTAAGGGCTGTTGTGACATGTCTTAAGCCTGCTTGGATTGTCGTGACTAGATGAAAGTGCCTTTATGACTATTAAGGGTGCCAATACTATGTATGAAGGTACCATGACCTACTGTGGGTTACTAAGGGTGTCGTGAGGGTGTGTAAATTTGTTGGAAGCCTAATAGTGTACTACTTTACTATTCCATGACCTGTTAGTATGGATGGAAGTCTGTATGAGGTCTAGTACGTGGATCCCTACCCTTTACTAGACTAGTTATGTAACTAATGACACCCATGAGTTGATTCCTATCACCCATGTGTTGGATACCAAGCTAGGAGAAAATATCATAGAGGTTTGAAAGAATGGAACCTATTCCTGGTTGAGGCCGGATGGAAAAACACAAGTAACCATTGAGTACAAAAATGAGAGTGGTGCATGGTTCCTTTGTGCATTCACATAGTTCTCATGTCCACTCAACATGATGAGACAGTGACTGTTGAACAAGATTTATCTAAAGGAAGTGAGAGAGTTCAATTTTTATACAAGGGGATACACTTTGAATAGTAAACTGTAATGACGCCCATCAGATCCTGCTGATTTTTTTGGCTTATTTGCTTATATAATTTGGTTAAGGGATTTTGTAAAAACACTTGTCAAAAATACCACTGAGCTGTTCCAAATGGTCTTAGTTGGGTTTTGTATTCAATTTACTGTTGGTATGTTGATGCAAGAGCATAGGCTCAAGAGGGAGAAGTCATTCATGATGTCACAAGGTCAAGGGAACTATTAAGAGACCTAGGGTCTCGCACATTTGTAATTTTCTTTATTTTGTATAAACTAAATAAAATGGATAAGGAATCTAAATCCTTTTACACATGTAATAGTTGGGATTGAGTTACTTGTGATTCATAGGGTTAGAAAAGATCAATAAGGACTATACTCCTTTGTTATAGGATCTGAAAGCAGAATCCTCTTATGTTTAAATCAGTTCGAGTTATTTTCTTAGCAGCTTAGTTAGCATACAGAGCTTGTTGGATCGCAGAAGCTTAGGTTATCTCGCATACCTTATGATAGGTCATAGAGGTTTGAGGATAGCTTAAATAATATTTGATTAGCTCATAGAGATTGAGAGGGAGAGAAATTCGACATAGCATGAATGGAGGAATGAGAGGTGCACAAAAGAGTGAGTGAGGAGAGAACAAGTAGAATTATGTGTGTGTATTTGAATTTTTGGCGAATTGAATAAAGAATAGAGGATCAGACACTATGTGTGGTTTTGATGGATTTAATGTCTTCATATAGTTCTTTAGAAGTATGAATTCATCTCGCATTCACTCCATACAACCATGTATATAAAATTTGCGGCTTTAGATTGCCATAGTTTCTGAATTGCAGAGAAGAATTGATCCTGTTAGTGATCAATTAAGTGAAGATTTGTAGAGGGTTAAACCTGAACTTATCACTCAAATAAAACAATACCATAGAGTGGGGATCGATCGTGGGGAATATCGACGATTTATAGTGATATCGTTGGGAGAAGTTACAAGCTTTAAAAAAAATTTCATGTGCGCGATATTCTTTGGAATGTGCTTAATAAATTTTGGAATCCACTGTTGATTTGGTGGGGACACTAATCAAATGAGGAGAAATCCATTTCGCTGCATGGAAAAGTAAGTTGTACAAACACTAAGGATGGCCACAAAATTGATAGATCAACAATTGAGATTGATAATGGGGAAGAAGTGTTGTGCGAAAACTCTTGTTTCAGAAGTGTCGAAAGTTGAAAAGCTGACTTCTGATTCCCGCCTTCTAGAAAGAATTCCGCTGCAGAAGGGAACACGCAGAAACCTATAATTCCACTGCAGAATAAAGTTAGACAGTGTGGAAATTTGTTTAAAATAGAGAATTTGTTTTGGATCTCAAGGGTTTTGAATTCTATATGCAAATCAACGCCATCATATGTGTAATGTTTGGCTTGTATATTGACTATATAAATTTTTAGATATTGATTTTCGTAGAGCTAACAGTGAATAGTAAATGCAATAGAGATTGATTTGCATAAATAAAAAGGGAAATAAACCCTAAATATCGTATTCATATAACTTTGAGTTTACAATGATTTTAACAACATTTGTAAGGTGGACAAGCAAATCTGAAATTACTTTAACTCTAACCTATAGCTTCCTAGGCATGCACAATGATTTATGGAAGTGAGCTTTGGTGTCTCGATTTTTCTTTGGTGTCTGCGCTGCCCTACTAGCTCCTCAAAACAACCCAAATTGTCTTCTTCTCAGACTCCCTTATTATGCTGCAATGCCCTCCTTCACTACCCAGAAACGTTATGCACAATCATAACAAGAAGGAAGACTACAATGAGATTTTCCAACAACATTGTAGTAGATTCCTATAGGTGTCAATATGGATTGTAACTCCCTTTTTGGCTGTAACAACCCATTTTGGATGAAGCGTGGGGATCACTATAGATGTGAAAATGTCAGGATATGAGGCCAACAAAAAGTAATTCGTCCTCACAAACAAGATTGTGTCCTCTTGAGACAATGTCAGGGCCAACGCAGTCCAAAATTAGCCAACAAATTAAGAATACGACCTCCACAAGATGAAATCGGCCCTTTTGTTACTCCTTTTTTTTCAAAAACATAAAAACTAAAAAATATGTAAAAGATAATATGCATGAATTTATAGCATCTTATATCCAGATGGGCCTGAAAATTTGTCGTATGTATAACCACGCCATGAGCCTATAATCCTAGGTACAATATGATATTGTTACTTGTTAGACTCATAGGAAGACCCCCTTGGGATAAAGCTTATTATAGAATATGGTATGGGGATGGCACTAGGGAGTCCTAGTTTCTTATATTCTTATTTTAATTATTGCATACGCGTTTCTAGCTTCTATTCTATTGCTTTTCAAGGACATTTATAACTTACATCATAGGGAGGATCTATGGGTTAAATATAAATATATTTATAATGTGGAGATATCCAAACTTGTATACTAACTAATATATGTTGTTAGTATGATAGGAGATCAAGATGTTAAAGCTGTCACCACCATTTTAACATATCAATGTATTTTTAGGAGGAGTTAGAACTGGCTTCGATAACCTCATTTAATGGCTTGGAAGGTATGGGAAAATTCATTTCCTTTAGAGATCAATAAATATCACTTGGGAGTGAGTAAATTAGTGAAAGGTGTAGTGCAATGGCCATAACATTATTAGAGATCACTTGGTTCAATAATTTCATATGCCATTTGTCATTGACTCTCCAATGACCTAATTAAATAGAAATTCCCATGTAGGCATCTGTAAAAACTGCTACACTTCCACCACAAAAATGGCTCATTGAACAATGAAAATACATAAATGAGGTGGAGGGTATAGAATGGCATCACATGATTAAATGGAACACTGTATATCTCTTCTCATTATTCTAATATCCTAGGTTACCTAATTGATATGACAATTAAGAAAGTAGATTTGTAAGGCATACCACCATTGAAATTTTATCTCATATGATCTCCATGAGAAGAGAGATCATAAATCCAACCAAGAAAAAAACAAGAAATAATTGTTTAAATGTATATGATAGATCTGTTAGTAAGGAAAGAAACAATAATGATTCATATCATGATGCCAATAGTTACAAATAGTAGATAAAAGAGAAAATATCTTGTGTAGAATCATATGAGAGTCTATGGAAATAGACTAATTAATTAGTACAATTATTTTTATCCTTATGGTATCCTTACTTATTGACATGTGACCTTGAATGATATAAGTAATTTGATCAAGTAATCGGTAAATCCACCTAGGTATAAATGCAGTAGATACCGACTAGAAATAATATTATGTTTGGATATTGTAACCTCAACATCTAACCTCAGATGAAAACGACATCCCTTAGGTGGTAAGGTAAAATTGATTACTAGTGCACTTGATTCCATTGAAAGAAACTCATTGCCCCTATCCTTCTACAAATAAACCTCACAATCAATGCATTATAAGCCATAGTTATTACATTATTTAACTTCATGTCATCCACCGACACAATAGGCTAATATAGATGGTCGATTTCATGGTATCCCCTCTCAACCTATTTATTTGTATCAATTCATTTTCCTTCTTAAATCCATTCATCAAAGGATTGTTATAAGCATGAATATTTGGTTGATCACAACCATTTTCCTTCATATGCTCCACTAGTGCAAGATAAATGACAACTTTTCCTCCTTTGCAATGTCCATTATTCAAGGTGGTATATGTTACTTCATTTGGTGTCAATCATTTTCAGTTAGGGATGATGGTTAAGGGAATACTTAAGGATATATTAGATGAAATTTTGGATCTATATAGCCATCGTTTTCTCTAATCTAGCTACAAGATTGTCACTGTTCACTAATTCATATAGCAAGTGTTGTAGGAATTAGAAAGGTGTCCTTTCCATCATTAACACCTACAATACTAGGTATATACCTATAATTTGATTGATAATTAATATAAAGAGATGGAGGGTTGAAATTGTAGGTTAAAAACTATACTTATAAGGATATGGGGGTCACATCATATTCATATGGTCCATCAAGCAAGTTATCATATTTTCATCAAGAGAATATAAGTTTCAAAAGTGTAATACAGGTCTAAAAAACATAGGTTAATGGTTCAAATTCCTTTTATCCTTATAAGAATTGCATATGGTTGGAAGAGGTACTAATGATAAAAATTCTTAATATTTAAAAGGATTATATAGATTCTTGTAGGTTTTCTCCAGGTAGGACTTTAACCAATGTATTAACAAATATTTCATGTCAAACTTAATTATGAACTGAATATAGATTAAATGTAACACCATATATCTATTCTCATCATTCTAATATCCCAGGTTACCTAATTGATATGCCAATTAAGAAAATAGATTTGTAAGGCATACCACCTTTGAAATTTTATCTCATATGATCTCCATGAGAAGAGAGATCATAAATCCAACCAAGAAAAAAACATGAAATAATTGTTTGAATGCATATGATAGATCTCTTAGTAAGGAAAGAAACAATAATGATTCATATCATGATGCTAGTAGTTACAAATAATAGATAAAACAGAAAATATCTTGTGTAGAATCATAAGAGAGTCTATGGAAATAGACTAGTTTAGTACAATTATTTTATCCTTATCGTATCCTTACTTATTGACATGGGACCTTGAGTGATATATAAGTAATTTGATCAAGTAACCAATAAATCCACCTAGGTATAAATGGAGTAGATATTGACTAGAAATAATACTATGTTTGGATATTGTAAACTCAACATATAACCTCACATGAAAATGGAACCCGTTAGGTGGTAAGCTAAAATTGATTACTAGTGCACTTGAATAAATAGAAAGAAACTCACTGCCCCGATCCTTCTACAAATAAATGTCACAATCAATGCATTATAAGCTATGGTTATTATATTATTTAACTTCATGTCATCCAATGGCACAATAGGATAATATACATGGTCGGTTTCATGGTATACCCTCTCAACCTCCTTATTTGTATCAATTAATTTTTCTTGTGCAATCCATTCACCAAAGGATTGTAAGTATGAATATTTGGTTGATCACAACCATTTTCCTTCATATGCTCCACTAGTGCAAGATAAATGACAACTTTTCCTCCTTTGCAATGTCCATTATTCAAGGTAGTATATGTTACTTCATTTGGTGTCAATCATTTTCAATTAGGGATGATGGTTAAGGGAATACTTAAGGATAGATTACATGAAATTTTGGATCTATATAGCCATCGTTCTCTCTGATCTAGCTATAAGGTTTTCATGGTTCACTAATTGATATAACAAGTGTTGTAGGAATTAGAAAGGTGTCATTTCCATCATTAACACGTACAATACTAGGTATATACCTATATATTGTTTGATAATTAGTATAAAGAGATGGAGGGTTGACATTGTAGGTTAAAAACTATACTTATAAGGAGATGGGGGTCACATCATATTCATATGGTCCATCAAGCAATTTATCATATTTTATTAGGAGAATACAAGTTTCAATGGTATAATACTGGTCTAAAAAAGATAGCTTAATTGTTGCAATTCCTCTTATCTTTATAAGAATTGTATATTGTTGGAAGAGATACTAATGATAAAAATTCTTAATATTTAAAAGGATTATATAGGTTATTGTAGGATTTCTCCCGGTATGACCTTAACCAATGCATTAATGAATATTTCATGTCAAACTTAATTATGGAGAGAATATAGATTAAATGTAACACCATATATCTCTTCTCATTATTCTAATATCCCAAGTTACCTAATTGATATGCCAATTAAGAAAGTATATTTGTAAGGCATACCACCATTGAAATTTTAGCTCATACAATATCAATAAGAAGAGAGATCATAAATCCAACCAAGAAAAAAAAATAAAGAATTGTTTGAAAGCATATGATAGATCTCTTAGTAAAGCAAGAAACAATAATGATTCATATCATGATGCCAACAGTTACAAATAGCAGATAAAAGAGAAAATATCTTGCGTAGAATCATAAGAGGGTCTATGGAAACAGACTAACTTAGTACAATTATTTTATCCTTATGGTATCCTTACTTATTGACATGGGACCTTGAATGATATATAAGTAATTTGATCAAGTAACCCGTAAATCCACCTAGGTATAAATGTAGTAGATACCGACTAGAAATAATATTATGTTTGGATATTGTAAACTCACCATCTAACCTTAGATCAAAATGGAATACCTTAGGTGGTAAGCTAAAATTGATTACTAGTGCACTTGAATCCATCGAAAGAAACTCAATTCCCCCATCCTTATACAAATAAACCTCACAATCAATGCATTATAAGCCATGGTTATTACATTATTTAACTTCACGTCATCCATCAACAAAATAGGCTAATATACATGGTCGATTTCATGGTATACCCTCTCAACCTCCTTATTTGTATCAAGTAATTCTCCTTGTGAAATCCATTCATCAAAGGATTATAAGTATGAATATTTGGTTGATCAAAACCATTTTCCTTCATATGCTCCACTATGGAAAGATAAATGACAACATTGCATCCTTTCCAATGCCCATTATTCAAGGTAGTATATGTTACTTCATTTGGTGTCAATCATTTTCAGTTAGGGATGATGGTTAAGGGAATACTTAAGGATAAATTAGATGAAATTTTGGATCTATATAGCCATATTTTTCTCTGATCTAGCTACAATATGGTCATGGTTCACTAATTCATATATCAAGTATTGTAGGAATTAGATAGGTGTCCTTTCCATCATTGACACCTACAATACTAGGTATATACCTATAATTTGTTTGATAATTAATATAAAGAGATGGAGGGTTGAAATTGTAGGTTAAAAACTATACTTATAAGGAGATGGGGGTCACGTCATATTCATATGGTCCATCAAGCAAGTAATCAAATTCTCATTAGGAAAATATAAGTTTCAATGCTATAATACTAGTCTAAAAAACATAGGTTAATGGTTCAAATTCCTTTTATCTTTACAAGAATTGCATATGGTTGGAAGAGGTACTAATGATTAAAATTATTAATATTTAAAAGGATTATATAGGTTCACGTAGGTTTTCTCCAGGGAGGACCTTAACCAATGTATTAATGAATGTTTAATGTCAAACTTAATTATGGAGAGCATATAGATTAAATGTAACACCGTATATCTCTTCTCATTATTCTAATATCCTAGGTTACCTAATTGATATGCCGATTAAGAAAGTAGATTTGTAAGGCATACCACCATTGAAATTTTAGCTCATATGATCTCTATGAGAAGAGAGATCATAAATTCAACCAAGAGAAAAACAAGAAAGAATTGTTTGAATGCATATGATATATCTCTTAGTAAGGAAAGAAATAATAACGATTCATATCATGATGCTAGTAGTTACAAATAGCAGATACAAGAGAAAATATCTTGTGTGGAATCATAAGAGTCTATGGAAATAGACTAATTTAGTACAATTATTTTATCCTTATGGTATCCTTACTTATTGACATGGGACCTTGAATGAGATATAAGTAATTTGATCAAGTAACTGGTAAATCCACCTAGGTATAAATGCAGTAGATACCGGCTAGAAATAATACTATGTTTGGATATTATAACCTCAACACCTAACCTTAGATGAAAATGACGTCCGTTAGGTGGTAAGATAAAATTGATTACTAGTGCACTTGAATCCATTGAAAGAAACTAACTTCCCTCATCCTTACAAATAAACCTCACAATAAATGCATTATAATCCATGGTTATTACATTATTTAACTTCATGTCATCCACCAACACAATAGGCTAATATACATTGTCGATTTCATGGTATACCCTCTCAACCTCGTTATTTGTATCAAGTCATTTTACTTGTGAAATCCATTCATCAAAGGATTGTAAGTATGAATATTTGGTTGATCACAACCATTTTCCTTCATATGCTCCATTGGTGCAAGATAAATGACAACCTTTCCTCCTGAGCAATGTCCATTATTCAAGGTAGTATATGTTACTTCATTTGGTGTCAATCATTTTCATTTAGGGATGATGGTTGAGGGAATACTTAAGGATAGATTAGATGAAACTTTGGATCTATATAGCCATGTTTTTCTCTGATCTAGCTACAAGATTGTCATGGTTCACTAATTCATATAACAAGTGTTGTAGGAATTAGAAAGGTGTCATTTCCATAATTAACACCTACAATACTAGGTATATACCTATAATTTGTTTGATGATTCATATAAAGAGATGGAGGGTTGACATGGTAGGTTAAAAACTATACTTACAAGGAGATGGGGGTCACATAATATTCATATGGTCCATCAAGAAAGTTATCATATTTTCAATAGGAGAATATAAGTTTAAATGGTATAATACTAGTCTAAAGAACTGTCACATGCCCCAATTTTGCAAAATAATATTATCTTATTTTGATTTTATTCCAATACATTATGTTAAATTTAATGTTAAGTTGTAATTGATGACTCAGCAGAGTCAAGGATGTGGAATGTAATTCTGAGTATTTAAATTTTAAATAAATAAAAGTGGAGACAACAGCTTGGGAGAGCTGTTAAAAAGAGTGTTACTGGTCAAGTTGGTGGAGGAGACTAGGTGGAGAGAAAATAGACAAGTGGCAGCATCCTTCCTATGTTGTAGGTGGAAAACTCCCTACATTTGGGGTCATGATCCCCCAAGAAACTGGGATCAAAGCAGGTGGCTCAATTAATGACAACTAACCCAAAAAGACCTAGGCAATTTTATTAAAAGTACCCATTGAAGAGAGCTGAGGCTGCTCATTCCAAGAGAATAATCATTCAGGTGAATGCACTTCAAGGAATTCATTGGGGAAAGGGAAATTTGGAGGAAGTTGTTTGAGGGGTAAACTGCAGGAAGGTGATCTAGTACAGCTTTACAACTAAAAGATCTTACTGCAGTGTGTAGAGTTGGTATTTAGTCTTGGACTAGTACTTTGTTGTTTGCTCCATCTATTTCCAACCAAGGAGACTAGAACAGGCTCGAGGGTCCTGAGAAGTCACTGTTTGAGCGCTCTCCAGGAGTTGGTAGGGAGAAACAGCCTCCCAACGCTGTTGTCATCCAGCTTTAAAAATGGGTTCCATTATCTTTAAATTTCTGTGTTAATGTTTATATCTGTGTGTGAACAAATAATGAATGATTATATGTTATGTTGTAAACTATTAAGTTTGAAATCTATTAGTTGTTTTAATGCTGAATCTATTCTTTGATGAAAAATAAATCCTACCTGTGTTTTTCCCCATCTGGAGTAATCCAGATCGTACTCTAGCACATGTAGTGTGTTTAAATGAATGAAGTATGATAGGAATATGAAATGAATAGAGTAATTATAATTTTGAGAGTATTGAATTGCTTTCTTTCAGTAGATAGTTGTCTTTCTAGAAAGAATATTAATCTTTTTTGTAGAGTTATTGTTAGAACTAGACCGAGTATTTAGAATATCAGAAAAGAAATAGAATCTTATTATTTACTAACAGTAGTATGTTCAAGTATGTAATTCATTCTTCTACACAGTATCTACTTCTATAAACTATACATTTATACTGAAATAGAAGAACTAGTATTATCAGTTGAATGTTTATTATTTATGTTGAATAAAGATGTAAATATAATTCTGTTAGTTTATTTCTTTCCAATAGTATTAACTAATTTACCTACAACTATCTGGGCTCTAAATAATAATTGGATAACTCTTATAGAATTATTTTCTTATTATTAATAACTACAGACAGTAGTAACCTATGTATATAAAATTATTAATAAAGAACTGTTCTTACACTTACAGGCAAATTAGATGTAAGGAGTATTAACAGGATAAAAGTCCTTATTCCTTTCATCAAGTTTACAAAAATAATCTTATTAAATAAACTCAATTGTTACAGACTACTTTCAGTCTTATTTAATAATATATCTAATTACAAACATAAACTTAAGAGAATACAATGATCATAGATAATAATATTATTAATACAAATAATAATATTATTAACAATAAACATTAATGTTTATAAATTAATAATTATTCTAAACAAACTGAAGAAGTCTTGTGACAAAAATCGAATTAATAAAATTACAATACAGAAATTATTAATTTAAAAGTGCAATGAGTAAAACCCTAGCTCATACTTCTGAGCATAATTTATCTGTATACTTATATACATTAGTAACTTAAGTTAACCATAAGTTAGTTCTTTTAGAAAAACTATTAAAGAATCAACTAAATTCATTTCACAGGAAATAAATACATTACTGAATAATGTAAACAAAATGTATACATCTAGAAGAACTGTGTCTTATTATTTTACTAACAGGGTGTACCTATGAAATCAAAAGACAGGGTTAAAACCCTTATATTTATTACAAGTACAAATAGTAAAACATTCAACTAATAAATGAAATTCATTTAATTATGTAACCATTAGTAACGAAGTTAATATAATTTACTCATAGTCCTTTAAGGACAAATAAAAAGACAATAATTATTATAAACTGGAATAATCCATTTCAAAACAAGGGTTTCCACAGGATAAAACCTAAATCATAACTCTAAGTAAAAACAAGCAGGAATTAAGTTACGGCCATAAGTATCAATCTTAAAAACTTTAATTATAAACCCTTACAGAGTATGTAAACAAAGTACAAAAGCTCGACTAACTGTCAAGAATGGTAAAAACCCTAAATTTTTACACAGAGCTTAATATAAAACATTTGTTAAGCCAAATGAGTTTACTGACAACACTATCATTACATAAACCATTAATTTAATCAGGTTGTAAATCCAAACTTCAACTAAATACATTGCTCAGTTGATCCGAGTCTACCCTTCCACTAGCAAGGGTTTGTTACTGAGTATTATAACAAATAACTTGTAAAAATAGTAAACATAACTCATGGTGACTCAAGGGAGGGTTTTCCCAAACCCTGGGTGATACCATTGACCACCTTGAAACAAGTAGGGTGAAAACCCAACAGATGGACCATGGGGCTTACCCGAAACAAACCACGAGCCACGGCAATAGTTGGTTGACTGCCTATTGTCTCTGCCATGAAAGTTTACAGTAGAGACCACCTGCAAGGAGTGTGAAAGACCACTGTCAGCAAAACAAATACTTATTAAACCATGATAACAGTATATATACTTACAGCAAGTAAAAGAACTCTAAGCTTATTAATTCACCTGTCAATGGAGAATGACGAATAGCCTCAATGAAGCACTGTCACCTACAGGCTTGCAAAATGTAGATTCAAATAGCCCACAAGGTAAAAACCTCACACAATAGTGAGCCATGAGAAAAGAAGAGGTAACTGAAGCAGACACTAAGCCACAAAGATAGCGGAAGGGAGAATACACAGACAGCGAGCCAAGGGTAACAAAAGACTCCACTAGTTGCAGAGTGAGAACCCAGCCACTGAAAATGGCATTCAAAACCACTCATCAGTGACAAATGTAGTACTGTAGTGGGGCATAAGACAACCAACGCAAGGAGGACCGACGGCCGCCATAGAAGCCAAGTAGATCAGCCTCAAGGGCCAGCGAAAACTATGGGAAATAATGATAAGGGTTAGGTTTACAACAATGTTTTATATCTACCACACTTGGTCAGGAGACGACCATGTGGTCACATAAAAATCAAACATGCAATGGGTCGTAGACTATAGTGCCTGCATAAAATCAAGAACCAATTATTAAATCATTGGGAACGAGGTTAAACTATAATATCAACCCAATAATTTGCCATGTAATCATTAATATTATGCGCCATATCATATGTTAGTATAGTGACAAGATTATCAATGTGATGGTTACATTGACCTAGCTTATAGTGACACTTGAAAACCTTGGTAAAAGCCCGATTTTGTTTATACATTAAACTCTTTTCACCGCTAACCTTATGATATTATATCATAACTTCACAATTTCGATTTGGAGGATTGCAATTCCTTCTCTAAACATTGTCTATGTTATAAGATAGAAATCAAATATGTTATGTCTTTACTATAGATAAGAGATCAAATGTTTTATGGGAGAGTTCATCAATAAACAACTAAAGTTTTCCTTGTAAAAAGACAATAGTTTATACATAGTAAATCTCTCATAATAACAACGTTACAAGTCATAATTTTTATATATGACATAATATAATAGTGGAGAGGATTGTAAACTCTAAATTAAATATGTTTAGAGTCATGAACTAATTATAGACTGAATATCTAACAAACAAATAGATTATGCCTGTCTATAAGATTTATATGAACTAATAACTCAATGGTAACAGAACTTGAAGTGAACAAAAACATATTGTATGAACACTATTATGAAATTCTATTACATAGTTCAAAGCGACAATACTTTGATGGATTTTGGGTTATGACTCAACTTGGTTCTTAATTTCGATTCACTATGACTAGTGGATAGTAAAGTAGTTATAGAAATAAAACAAGATAATTAGAAAGTCGATCGGTTTCGAGAACATTAATCTCAGATAAACTATTTGTAGATAGTAATGTAACTCAAGAGAAGTATAATAGAAAATTATGAAATTGAATAGGAATGAATCTATTGAGTCCAAAAGTTATCAAAACCTCATGGTTCGACATGAAATTAAAGTGTAGCCATTAATGATCTTATGTAGGAAGGTATGATGGTTTGTAGTTTGCATAATCGAACTTATATTGTCCAGAGATTGATAGGAAGTAAATTATCTTGTAGAAGTGAAATGTGGGTCAATCGTTACATAGACAAGATATTGTACTATTGCATAAATACTGACAAAAGCAATTATTATAAAATTACAAATTACATAGACTAAAGTAGAAATACTTTGTAACTGATATTCTAATGCTTAGAGTCGCAAACATATCTTACTGTCATTACTTACTTATGAACATGATTACAAGAAAAACTGAAGGAATCCAAATGGTTTTACCTCACAGAAATTGGTTAAAGTTTAGTAGCTTAATTACTAAGATTTTTTTTATTGCAAATAAATACTACTGGATACTTTAAAGAATTTTTAGTACATACTCGAGCGATCATACCTACAAAAACTTGTAATAACCAGTAATCATCTGCATTAGCATGATTGCTAAGTAAGCCCCAGATTCAAAAGTAGATTCCACCTACTTGACATGAAAAGACTCATCAGTAAACTGAAGTAAAAACATTACGCAAGAAGACTTCATTCTTGTTACAAAAAAATGAACTGTTGAGTTAATATAATTAAGATTTAGTGAAACTATTTACTTGACTATTTCTTTTATTGCAAACTGTTAGTTGTTAGTAGACCGCAGGTTTTAGCATTTATTGTTATCTCAAAATTTTAAATTTTTGTGAAAATTTGGGGTTTTGACAAGAACATAGGTTAATGGTTCAAATTCCTTTTATCTTTATAAGAATTGCATATGGTTGGAAGAGGTACTAATGATAAAAATTCTTAATATTTAAAAGGATTATATAGGTTCTTGTAGGTTTTCTCTAGGTAGGACCTTAACCAATGTATTAATCAATATTTCATGTCAAAATTAATTATGGAGAGCATATAGATTAAATGTAACACCGTATATCTCTTCTCATTATTCTAATATCCCAGTTTACCTAATTGATATGCCAATTAAGAAAGTATATTTGTAAGGCATACCGCCATTGAAATTTTAGCTCATATGATCTCCATGAGAAGAGAGATCATAAATCCAACCAAGAAAAAAACAAGAAATAATTGTTTGAATGCATATGATAGATCTCTTAGTAATGCAAGAAACAATAATGATTCATATCATGATGCCAGTAGTTACAAATAGTAGATAAAAGAGAAAATATCTTGTGTAGAATCATAATATAGTCTATGGAAATAGACTAATTTAGTACAATTATTTTATCCTTATGGTATCCTTACTTATTGACATGGGACCTTGAATGATATATAAGTAATTTTATCAAGTAACTGGTAAATCCACCTAGTAATAAATGTAGTATATACCGACTAGAAATAATACTATGATTGGATATTGTAACCTCAACATCTAACCTCAAATGAAAATGGAATCCCTTAGGTGGTAAGCTAAAATTGATTACTAGTGCACTTGAATCCATTGAAAGAAACTCACTTCCCCCATCCTTCTAAAAATAAACCTCATAATCAATTCATTATAAGCCATGGCTATTACATTATTTAACTTCATGTCATCCATCGACACAATTGGCTAATATACATGGTTGATTTCATTGTATACCCTCTCAACCTCCTTATTTGTATCATTTCATTTTCCTTGTGAAATCCATTCATAAATGGAATGTAAGTATGAATATTTGGTTGATAACAACCATTTTCCTTCATATGCTCCACTAGTGCAAGATAAATGACAACTTTGCCTCCTTTGCAATGTCCATTATTCAAGGTAGTATATGTTACTTCATCTGTTGTCAATCATGTTAAGTTAGGGATGATGGTTAAGGGAATAATTAAGGTTATATTAGATGAAATTTTGGATCTATATAGCCATATTTTTCTCTGATCTAGCTACAAGATTGGCATGGTTCACTAATTCATATAACAAGTGTTGTTGGAATTAGAAATGTGTCCTTTACATCTTCAACACCTACAATACTAGGTAATACCTGTAATTTGTCTAATAATTAATATAAAGAGATGGAGGGTTGACATTGTAGGTTAAAAACTATACTTATAAGGAGATGCAGGTCACATCATATTCATATGGTCCATCAAGAAAGTTATCAGATTTTCATTAGGATAATACAAGTTTCAATGTTATAATACTGGTCTAAAAAACATAGGTTAATGGTTCAAATTCCTTTTATCTTTATAAGAATTGCATATCATTGGAAGAGGTACTAATGATAATAATTCTTAATATTTAAAAGGATTTTATAAGTTCTTGTAGGTTTTCTCTAGGTAGTACCTTAACCAATGTATTGAATTGTCAAACTTATGGAGAGCATATAGATTAAATGTAACATCATAGATCTCTTCTCATTATTCTAATATCCCTAGGTACAAATGCAGTAGATACCTACTAGAAATAATACTATGCTTGGATGTGACCTCAACATAAAACCTCATATGAAAATGAAATCCCTTATGTGGTAACCTAAAATTTATTATTATTACACTTGAATCCATTGAAACAAATTAATTTTACCCATCCTTCTAAAAATAAACCTCACATTCAATGCCTTAGAAGCCATGATTATTACATCATTTAACTTCATGCCATCCACCACAATAGGATAATATTTCATTTCCTTTTGATGCATTTCTTTGGTTCCTTCCTTCCTTCCTTTGGTCCACCTACATGACTCCCAGTACCAGCTCGGTCCTTCCCCTTTTCATTGAAAACATTAGGAGAAAACTCAGGTGTTTCTGCTATCTATACCAACAAAACACTAAATTAAATTTACGAAACTTGAGTGTTTTATGACTTAGAAATCTATAACACCTTTACATGCCCTTCTTTTATAGAAGACGTTCACAAAGAACAATGCCAACAAGATATTGGTATACAAGGTGAAGATACCTCTACACAAGCATCGACAGAGAAAGTCAAAAAGAAAGGTAGAGGAGAAACTAAATGCAGAAATCAATAACCTGTACGAAAAGATAAAAATTCATATCAATGAAAGGAACCAACCAATTGGTCCAAAATCCATGAAGCTATCTTCATTACTAGGTGTGCTCACAAAGGAAATGGTTTCAATCAATTATTTTGATTGGAGGAAGGTTTCAGATCAATTAAAGGGGCTTGTGGAACATTATTAATGTGAGTCTTAGAAATTACATGTATTTGTTTTCAACATTTCTATTTTTGGATGATTTCGAAGTTTATTTTCAAACCATGTATGACATCTAAAAATGCAATTCTTTTATCTTGCAGGAAAAATTCATAATCCCTCCAGTCCTTAAAGAATATTGTATGAAATCCATTGGCCCTAAGGAAAACAATCATAGATATTGGTTGAACAAAAAATACTATGACCTTTATGAGTCAACAGAGGAAACATTAAAAAATGTTCCTCCAATTAGGATAAGTGAGAAAGTGTGGAGAGAATTCTTCATATAATGAGCCACCACTGAATTCCTCATAAGAAAAAAGTTCACATATTATATAATCAAGTTTTTTAGAATGTCTATTGGCTTGTAATGCTGAATTATATATGTTATTTTCAATTGATTTCTAGGATATAAGGAAAAAAAACAAGGAAAATAGAGAAAAGGAGAGGGACTTGCACACCTCTAGACGTTGAGGTTATCAACGGGTCAAAGATGATATGGTAAAAAATTGTGATGATATTTTATCCGATATGAGAAATATTAGCATATTTTAGTTTCATTGTAATGTCAAAACTTAACCATACTGTTTTACTTGTTGCAACTAGATGAAATCTATATCCTCTGACAATACAACTACAAGCATTACTAGGGCATACTTATGGAAGAAGTTCCATCAAAAGAAGGATGGCACTCCAATCACACCAGCTGTAGGAGAAACAATAGTATGTTCTCAACCATTTAATTTAGATATTGATTAAAATTTCATTTTACATGTTGGAAATTTTTTATTCTATGATATGATTTAATTGTATGCCAATGTTAGCAAAAGATTGAACAAGCACAATTATAAGTTGCATCTCAAGACATTTCAACTAGGGATGATTCCCTTTCAAAAGGTACTAAGGCTTGATGCAAGAGGACGATGTCGTGGCGTTGTCTTGGGAATTACACCAACTAAACTGTTTGGAAAAATTCCATACAAGTAGGCGCTAGCTGTAATCCAAGCTACACTGAAAGAAAAAACAGAGGAAATCACATCTTTGAAAACAAAAATAACTAAACTACTGAAAAGAATAGAAGATATGGAGAGAGAACATGTGGTCAACAAAGAAAGAGTTAGTGTCCAATTATTTACTCTTGTCTCAATATACATATTTTCACATTAATGATCTGAATTCTATTATATGATTGCTCATATAAACAATGTCCTACTGTATAAAATGCTCATGCTGAAATCACGCTCGTGGTGGAGGTTAGTTATTTAATTATTATTTTAAATAATATTTTTTTCATCTTTTGAATATATATATATATATTACATTTTGTTTCCTTGACATAGTAATAAAGGGGAGATAGCAACCCCTATGAACGGACTAATACAAAATAAATTAACTTCAATGCATACTCCATCATCCCTAGTAAGTATTGAAAAGTTTCGTAATTTAGTTCAATCTTATTTTATTTTATCAATATATTAGAAACAATTGTTTGTTGGGTGCAGAGTCATGCATCAAAATATGATGAACATTCGGAACAGAAAACACCAATGGTTCCATCGAAATTGCAAATTGACAAAATGAAAACACCAATTCAAGTAAGATTGTAATTATTTAATTTAGGATCATCGATGTTTAAATTCTTATTTCCATGCATCTTACTTTGTCTCATTTAATTGCAGGGTCAAGATAATGCTAATGAGTTGACACCAACTTCCCAATTGGGGATGGAAGGAAAGAAATGCTTTCTCATTGCATTAAACTAAAGGGTTAAAGTTGCAAGGGCAAAAATAAATAAGATTGACCTAAATGCAATGGTACACTGTGTCTGTGTTGGAAAAGGCTATTATATTATGAATCTGACATAAATTTTAGATCCTCTATTCGAAAATATATCTCTACCACATCCCAGTAGCACATTATGTAATCTACTAGATGCTTTGTTGAGCTTCATTCCTTGGCATAAGGATGACATTGAACTATCTAACTACTGCTTATACTTTGTGACTAGTGATTTAAGTGATGTTGTATCAACTGAGAATAGTTGACTTATTGAATATTTATACTTAGATCAGGACATAGTTTATAAATTTGTTGTATTTTGGAATTAGTGTTTACATTTAATTAAAAATTTGGGCACAAGTTGCAATTATGTGCCATGGGCACAATTTCTGATTTTGTAATGCATCAGTATTATATAATCTCTGTTGCATGTGAAATGAGATTTTGTGTTGTGAATATGTGGAATGAGAAGTATGTGCATCATATTTTTATTAAATTTTTTTTTTGTAAATTATTTTATCCTTTTATTGCCTTCTATTGCCAAAACATACATTTACAGAAAAAAAAAACACATGAATATAATTTATTTTCCACATTGTAGCAAGAATAAGAAAATGACCAAAATTAAATATTTAAAGGAATAAGCTTGCATCTAGAGACAAATTCATATGCAGTGATTAACAATAATAGTAAGTTTATTTCTTAACTCAATTAAGGCCATGACCTTTTATGTTGTACAAAATAGCCAATCTACAAATCATTTTGAATTTGAAAATAAAAACTAAGTTTAAATAAATACTACTCAATTTGCACATTGAAGGCACCATGTTATTACATTGTTCATTTTGTGTTTGATAGTCATGTTCTTCCTATGTTCACAACTGGCAGGAAGGTTTATGCTCCTTTTGTGTTTTCCTTTATATCCGGTATCTATATCGCCTGGTAACACTGTTATTTGTGCAAACTTGGAGAAGATAGCCCCATTTATCGATAATACTAAATCCTTGATGAGCTTATCATTCTTGTCTACTTCTTCTACCTCGACCAGATCCTTCCTACAAAATATGTCAGCGCAACACCTCTTTGTATTTTTCATCATCTTCATTAGAGTTCACAATTTGGATCAAGGACAAATATGACAAAGACCTCTGATATTTTATTCCCCAGTCTGAACATTCTTTCAGACCGACCGTTTCTAACAATGGATACTATGCACCACGATAATGGATTCCAAGGCCTTGTGTGGAGGATTCATTGGGATGTTCTTAGGACTGGAAACTCTAGGCACTACTTCCGCAGTGGTGTTTCATCTTAGAAGGACAACGTTTCCCTTACCAACAGGGTATTTTTTAAGGATTCTAATATTATACTTAAGTATATTATTCTAGGAGATTGTTTTGGATTGAAAAAAACATGTTTATAGATAGGTAGGCGAATATTAAATATGAAACATAAAATTAACACTGAAATGTGTAAATTTTGGTGAATATTATGATAAAAAAAACCATATTTTATGTAATATAGGAAAAATTAGACACTAAATAGTGAATTTAGTTTTTGAAAAAAACCCTAAAAAAGCCAATTGGTGAAATTTCGCAACTAAATATTAGCCTTCTTACCAGCATCATAAAGTATTTATAATGGAATGAATCTCTTTACATTTCCCTTACCATCATCAGAAGGTCTTCCTAATGTAACGAACATCTCTACCCCGATGGCTGGAGCTGCTTTTGCATGAATATCTAGAAATGAATGAATTTCCAAGAAGCACCCAATGGTCAATAAAACACATAGAAAAATAGATTCCCTAGAAGAACATTCATTATAGATCCTGTATTATCACCCCCAGTATCCTTAGCAGAACAACAGTTAGTCATGCCTATTCTTTACCAGTATTCACTCACTATGTATCTCAGGATAGCTTTGATCGTGGACTTATAACGATCCAAGTGATTACTAAATCGTCATTAGCATTCGAGTTCACCATGAGTCCATCAAATCCTCACACATGCCATTATCAAGTAGCATGATGAAAACACGAATGGTCATGTGGTCTCTTGATCTGATTTCGTGTGTGGTGATTCCAACTATGCCACCCCTTATGTGGTGGTGTTATGGTATCAATGGTGGAGGTGACCCCTAACTCACTTGAAATCAGCTTAGAGTTTCCTTACGGTGTGTGGACTTGACATACATCACTTCATCGAAGGGCCTCATGATTGTATATCGGCAACTGGTGCTTTAAAGTTTGGAATATGAAGGAATGAGCATTTTCACTTTTTTCATTTCATGTATTGTTTTCTACCTTGCTTGTATTATGAAAATATTGATGACTGAGGAAAATTTTGTTGATTTTTAGCTTGTCCAACATTCTCATTGTGTATAATGCATTCCCGTAAAATATGGACACATTTTTTTCAATTAAAAAAACCAGCATAATGCAGACTTGTCAACCAACAAAATGGGTATAACTAAACATTAATAGCAAGTAATATCAAGATGAGTAAGAATGATAATCCTCTACTTACCTATGAACTCAAGCTAATTCATCAGCTGCAAGGGAATGTGTCCTTTCATGCACTCGTTCAATGTATTCCTTGGCTTTCATTCCATAAATTGCATCACTTCTAATGTTGAAACTCTAGTGGAAAATTATAGGTTGATTATAGTCACATTCAGGATTCATACAATATGAGTTCAATAGGCAAATTAATAACATCAAGAAGAAACCCTGAAGAATAACTTATGGACCTACCAAAAATGTGGTTTAGGGAAATTAGACCAAGCCTAGGAGAAGATAAAAAATTGTCCAAGTATGGAATTATTGGTAAAGTCTGCTTAACTAGACTTAGGGAAATTCCCACCACAACTCATAGGTTGATGATAAAAATATTATGAGAGTGTGGATATCTAGAGTGTTTTATGGTTCATCCAACTATATATTCTCTTTAATTCACCATGCATTGGATAGAGGCTCCTCACTCATTGAGGACACGTAGGCATATTGATCATGCTCCTTAAGAATGCTTAACACCTTCAAGTCGGTCTTTCGGTTGGATGGAATTTGATGCCATGGCTCCAAGATCTTTGTTCAATACTTCAAGATATGTGTAGGATTTAGTTTCTTGCGCAAACAAATCTCTTTCACACCCTTGATCTGATACCATGTTAGTGTTTGAGAAAATATGAAGAAGCTTGAACTTTAAAACTTTAATCCAAATTACAGTGCAACTAGATCTCATCAATAATCCAAAGACATAAATAAATCAAACTATAGAACACAATATATACCTTAAGAAAACCCTCCACTGATTCAGAGGATAAAAAACCCAGAAAACAATCTTAGAGTATGATTAATAATCAATAGAGAAGGATTGCAACACAATAGCATATTTCTTTTTCAAGAGCACAAGAAAGTAGAGATCAAATGGAACACTGTGATAGTCTTGCCAAGTGCATAGCACTTTAATAACAAGCTAGAAACCAGTCATACAATGCATGTAGCAAATGGTTGCATGCTTTAGTTGCTTTTTAACACTGTGAACATGGTTACATATTCAACCATGTGCACCCACAAACTTGGTGCCTAGTTGGCACTTCATAATTATCTTCCACACTGAAGATGTGCACCCTCCATTAATTCACTTCCTCTAACTAAGTTGTTAACTAAACGAATGAACTGAACAGAAAGGAATTACATGTAACTAATGTAACTGAACAAAAATGAATGTAACCAAACAAAACAAAATGTAACAAGCGCTTCTCCATCAATGTCATTCTCAACAACCACTTGCATAAATTAAGAAGTTGATTCCTTCATTAACTAAACTTGTTTTCATCACAAATAAGGCTCGACTGATGTCTTATTAATTTGATGCAGGAGCATTCTACTCTCCATTCAAGTCTAAGCTCAATGTTTGATTAGACCTAGAAGAGGTCTTCATATTATGAATTAATAGTCCTTAGACTATTACATTGTAAATAAACCTATGTTGAGTATTCTTCTAGATAGGTGATGAGTCATTAGGTGAGTGATCAGTCATTAAATGAGTCATGTAACTAAGCCCATGTCAAATGGTAGCATTCGATAAGGGTCAAGGCTCTCATGAGTGAGTCATTGAGATAAGGTTGACTATGTTGCTTTATTTAGAACTAGTTATCATATTGTTGAGTATATTGAGGATCTGAACCAGAATAGGTTCATGAATCCTATTGTATATATGTTTGTAAGCCTTTGAGGAAAGAAGGGAGAAGGGAGTAAAGGGAGAGATAAAAGTAACTAGAAGAGCCAAAGGCAGTCATTCAATCTAGATAAGGAGTGGCCAAATCATTGTAAATCAGGACAAGGTAGTTGGTTGTAGTTATACCAGACTAAGGGGATCAGAATGCAGGTTTTGAGATAATCATGAATGTATAGTTTCATTGTATTGAAAGAAAGAAATCCTATTTTGGCGTATCTTTGTTTGTGATTACAGTTCTTTATAAATGTATGATTTCATGAATTGAATGATTGATGATCTTTGTTAATGATTGATAAATCATTGTATGCGTAGTCTGAAATTAGTGCTTGAAATAGTTGAATATTACAGAGGTTGTGTAAGACCACAAAGAGGTTGTGCAAATATGGAAAAGAGAGATCGATTGAATTTAATTGATCAAAACTCTAATTAGTCAATGAAGAATTATGAAGTTTCCAAAGTCAAGTTTAGCAAAGATTGGATGAATCAAAACATATCAAGAAGATGGATCTACAAAAGGGAAAGATTCATGAGGTGAACGTGAATGGAAGATAAGAAATAAAAAAGGTTAAGTGAATTTTCGTTGTAGATAGCAGATCAATGGATGAGATCAAAGGCGCACGAGATCTAACACTTTAGAATAATCCTGCAAGAGAAAGGTGTAAGGAAGATAAAGGATCCACAAAGATAAGATGAGATTTGCATCTGATCTCAGATCAACGGTTAGGAAGGAAGCCGCATGAAAGAAATGGTTGTAAAGAGTTGCAGAAAAGGAATTGTAGGAGGGAAATTGCGGAAGTTCAACTTCTGGAAAAGTTGGATCAGCAATCCCCAATCCATAATTCGATTGCAGAAAGGAGTGTTGCATCCATAGAATTGCAGAAGTCAAATTTGGAATTTGGGAATCTCCGCAATCCGCAAATGTGAAAACAGATTTGTGGAAAATATATTGTTGAAAGGAACTTGCAAAAAGTTTGAAGTTGCAAAGAGAGACTGAGGTTGAGAAAATACAGATTTGAGGAAATTTGTCTTGTGGAAGGAATTGTCTTGCGGAAAGACAATTGCAGAAAAGAAAGCTTATAGAAACCAGTTTGCGGGATTGAACCTGAGGAAGAAGAGCCGGGAAATAGAGTTGTGGGAGAAGAAATATTTGGACAAGAAACCAAATTTAGATTTTTCTAAATGTAGAGAAAGCTCAATCCTAGGGAAAGAGGATGGGATAATGGTTGTTTGGGGTACCCGTCTGCATCAGATTGGTATCAGAACATAACTAGCTCTTGGAATGAGGTAATGATATTTTTGTTTTATGTTATGATTATAATTAACTATGGGAAAAGACTTGCAGACAAAGAGTGTGTGGTTTAAATTGATATTAGCCACAGGAGAGTGCAAAATAAATCCTTGGAAGGATTTAATAGGTTACAACAGACTAAAGGAAGTGGAGTTGTACATAGGACACTTATGTTCCTAATGAAGAAGAGTTTGTGACCTCTTAGAGGAAGGAGGAAGCAGTGGTAGAACCCATAAATCCAACAGAGGTTGGAAAAGAGAGGACTAGTGCATGTTCTTAAAAGATAAGTGGACCTGCAAATCCAAATAGAAGAGCAAAGGAGATTCTCAAAAGGTTCTAGAGGAGAAGAACCAGAGATACCAAAAGGACAAGCTCAAGGAGAGATAGCTTGTTGAGGTATAATAGACAAGTGTGGAGACTTGTTGAGGGAGGCTTAGGAAAGCAGTACACAAGTGGGAAGGATGAAGTTAACAAAAGAGAGGGAGATAGAAACAATGACTACTATAGGTCATTGCAAGGGTTGAGAGGAAAGCCACAACAAAAGAAAGAAGAAAGAAATTAAAGAAGAATGTAACAGGGAGTTGCTAGAGTTAGCAAGAGACATTTGGTGCTTCGAGAAGCGTATATAAGAAGTTGCAGAAGAAACCCATAGGTATGGTTGGGTAATGAGGAAAAGGAATGAAAGATGGAAATCACTACAGGTGAATCTAAGGAAAAAGATGTATGCTAGATTGAAAGAAGAACTCAGGGAAGCTGAGTCTGAGATGGAAGTTTCATATTGTGAACCTTAATAGTGTCATTTGCTTGGATATGATGATGAAGCAGAAAAGGAGAGACTAATTGAAAGACTAATGGATTCTGTAAAGAGTATAGATCAACTTATGGAGGAGATGACTATGAGGTCAAATGAGACCAAGAGGTCTTATTTTTTGAGACTGATGATTTTTTTTTTTTGTGATTACAGGTTTTGTTGCAAATGATAGGCAACATTTTGAAACTGTCTTAAAATTTGATGAAGAAAGTATCTCAAATGAGGGAAGGTCTGAAGTATTGTAGCAAAATGAACTCATTGATGAGTTGCTTGATGGAGGAACACAGTCAATTTAAGATGATATGAAGATGAAGGTAGAAAAAGAAATGTCCAAAGACATTTCTATAGGGAAGAATCAGAATTGCATTCTGATGAAGGAAAAAGTTGAACAATCACCTTGGACTGTCATGAAGTCTGAAGAAAAAGAAGATGTGATTTCCAAAAGCAACATAGCAGAATATAATTTTGTTATAGTAAAAGATGATATGGTATCATATGAAGAGTGTATGTAGCCTGTATATCAGAATATTGAAGAAATAGGTGATGGTGAAAGTTTGATGTTGTGCTCAGACCAATACAAAAGGAGGATGCCAGAAAATATATCAACAGGGACTTCAGAGTCTTGTGTTTTAAAATCTAATGGTTTGTGTATGTCTGCATGTATTTAAGAACACTTAGATGATGTGTTTATGCAGGTTGATAAGGAAATGGAGCATAGGATGGATTCTTTGGAAAAGAAAAGCAAGATCGAAATTGGGCCATTAATAGAGGAATATGTTCACTATTGTGAACCAGAACATGGAATCGTCTTGGAAAAATATGGTGTAGAAGAGGGACTAGCTGAAAGCCTCATGAACTTTTGGGAGAGTTCATATCAACAAAAGAATGTGCTGATAAGAGAGCCAACGAGAGATGAAATTCTCAATATTTTTGAAATTAATGAATTGGGTATATCTATAGGGGTAACATGCGATGAACCTTGTGAGGTTTTTCTAGAGGTAAAGGAAGAAGAAGGAGAGTATCCATGTATCCTTGACATGAACCAAATCCATAATTTTTTTTTGGAATTGAAGGATGAGATGACATGGTCTCTTAGAGATAACTAAAGGAGAACACTTGCATATTTTGATAATGACGTTGTTGGAAAATAGAGGAATAAATATTTCATGACGCATGAAAATACTATATTTTCTCAAAAGGGTGATCGTACCTAGGAGAACTTGTTGTTGCAGAGTTGGATACTGAAGATAAAGAGATACTTTCTAACCTCAGAGAGTATGATGAAGAATTAAAAATGCTAGAAAATTGGTTATTCAATCCAAGGATTGAAAAATATGATTGCTTAATGTATGTAAGCATAGAAATGTTTAGGGACAACATTGGAGAGGAGAAGACAAGAAGTTGAGGAATTGAATTGTCTTATAATGATTTGATTTTACAATAGTCAAGGGAAATGGAAGACAAACATAATTTTGTGGAGAATCTTGCAATACATTATAGTTGGGGTATGATTGTATATGAAAGGAGAAATATTGAAGACATGAGGATGCTGCAAGTAGTGGCTAGCAGTAAATAGACAAATGATAATTAGGGTAAGCAGGCGTACCAAACAAAGCATAGACTGGACATGGAGATTGAAGAATTAAGGATGTTGATGGTGAAAGTGTCTTAGAGAAGGAATGAGGAAAGAATGAAGATTTACATCATTAGAGAAAATAGACAAAACAACAACAGAAGATAGATGACAGAAGAATATTGCAGAAGCAAAGCTAGTGAAGCATTGCACCAGAAAGTATGGAAACCAAGAGAACCGAGGATGACAAAGACAAAACAACATGATGAGATGGATGATCAACTACAACACAAAGTTTGGGATCCTGGCATACTAAAGATGGAATGTTATGACTAGGAGGTAATATTTATTTCTTATTGGGGAGTCCAATGTAGGACCATCCTGCTCTCCATTCAAGTCTAAGCTCAATGTTTGATCAGACCTAGAAGAGGTATTCATATTCTAAATTGATGGTCATTGGACTTTACATTTTAGATAAATCTATGTTGAGTATTCTTCTAGATAGGTGATGAGTCATTAGATGATAGATGAGTCATTAAATGAGTCATGTAACTAAGACCATGTAAAATGGTAGCATTCGATAAGGGTCAAGGCTCTCATGAGCGAGTCATTGAGATACGGTTGATTATGTTGCTTTATTTAGATTTAGTTAGAAAATTGTTGAGTATAATGAGGATCTAAACCATAATGAGTTCATGAATCATATTGTATATATGTTTGTAAGCCTTCGAGGCAAGAAGGGAGAAGGGAGTAAAGGGAGAGAAAAAAGTATTTAGAAGATCTAGAGGTAGTTGGTTGGTTGTAGTTATACTAGACTAAGGGGATCATAATGCAGGTTCTAAGATAATCATGAATGTACAGTTTCATTGTATTGAAAGAAGAAAAGCCTATTTCGACGTATCTTTGTGTGTGACTACAATTCTTTCTGAATGTATAATTTCATGAATTGAATGATTGAAGATCTTTGTTAATGATTGATAAATCGGTGTATGCATAGTCTGAAATTAGGGATTGAAATAGTTGAATATTACAGAGGTTGTGTAAGACCATGAAGAGGTTGCGCATATCTAGAAAAGAGAGATCAATTGAATTTAATTGATCGAACCTAAATCAATCAACGAATAATTATGAAGTCACAGGAGTCAATTTTAGCAGATATTGGACGGCTCAAAACATATCAAGAAGATGGATCAATGAAAGGGAAAGATTCACGAGGTGAACATGAATGGAAGATAAGAAATTTGCAAGGTTAAGTGAAGTTTTGTTGGAGATAGCATATCAACGGATAAGATCAAAGGTGCAAGAGATCTAACACTCTAGAAGAATCTCGCAAGAGAAAGGTGTAAGGAAGATAAAGGATGCCCAAAGATAAGGTGAGATCGGCATCTGATCTCAAATCAACAAATGTAAAGAGTTGAAGGGAAGGAATTATGGGAGGGAAATTACAAAAGTTGAACTTCTAGAAAAGTTGGATCAGCAATCTAGAATCCACAATTCGATTGCAGAAAGGAGTGTTGCAGTCGAGTAATTATGGAAATCAAATTTGGAATTTGGGAATTTCCGCAATCTGTAATCCACAAATGCAAAAACAACGCTGTGAAAACTTTGTTCCGGAAAAGATCTTGCAGAAAGGAGCTTGCAAAAAGGTTGAAGTTGTAGAGAGAGATTGAGGTTGCAGAAAGACAAATTTGTGGAAATTTTTCTTGTGGAAGGAATTGTCTTGTAGAAAGACAATTGCGGAAAAGAAAACTTGCGGAAACCTGTTTGTAGACTTAAACCTGAGGAAGAAGAGCTACGAAATAGAGTTGTGGGAGAAGAGATATTTGACAAGAAACCAAATTTAGAGTTTTCTAAATGAAGATCAAGCTAAATCTTGGGAAAATCGGATGGGATAATGGTTGTTTGGGGTTCCCGTTTGCATCATAATTTGAGTTCACTTGGAGCATACATTGGAAATTCGAATTATATCTCTATATTTGTGCTCATATTAATTTTCTTTTCATGGACCATATGTTTTTTCATTAATTATATATCATATCATACTCATAAGAATTTTTCTGAACCTATGATCATATGTATTACCCGAAGTCATATAGTCACATGCTAAAGTATATCACTCTAGGGGTAGTTAATCCCTAAAGGATACTTGTAGCACCTGTTGACCATGACTAGCCATACATCACCTAGTATATCCTCAAGACTTAATAAAACATAAGTCATGTGAACTTCATAAACCATAAGTTCTGGACTTGATACAACACAAGTCTCGGACCTTAACATAAGGTCATGATCTTAACCATAATATGTTATTACACGCATCTCTCTCGAATATGACTTGATCAAGGTCCTAGCTTCATACAATACATGCTCTTTAACTTAACACAATAAGTTAGTGAACTTAATACAACATAACTTTTGGAATTGACACAAAAAGTCTCATGAAGGATGAGTTTTGATGATGTATACCTAACAAGTCATATCATGGAGAGGATATGAACTTAGTACAACATAAGTTCCATACTTGACACAACAAGTCTCATGGAGAGGATATGAACTTAATACAAAATAAGTTCCGGACTTGATACAACAATTCTCATGGAGAGGATATGAACTTAATACAAAATAAGTTCCGGACTTGATACAACAATTCTCATGGATGATGACTTTAGATGATGTACATCTAACAAGTCGTATCACCAAGGTTATATTCTAATATGATTGGTTGTATCTCCAAGGGTAGATCCCAACATCATTGGTGGTATCACTGAGGATAGGTCCAAGTATGAGTGGTTGTATCTCCAAGGGTTAATCCCAACATGGTTGGTTCTATCACTAAGTATATATGCCAATACGAGCGTTTGTATCTCAGAT
The DNA here is from genome assembly GCA_001517045.1 of Pseudotsuga menziesii. Classification (NCBI taxonomy): domain Eukaryota; kingdom Viridiplantae; phylum Streptophyta; class Pinopsida; order Pinales; family Pinaceae; genus Pseudotsuga; species Pseudotsuga menziesii. The sequence continues at coordinate 232,308 of LPNX011184865.1, forward strand.
GGATATCCTAGTATGTCTGGTTGTATCACCAATGGTATATCCTAGTACGAGTGGTTTTATCTTCGAGGGTAGATACCAACTTGGTTGGTCGTATCACTAAGGGAGATCCTAGTGTGACTGATCATATCATTGAGGGTAGATACTAGTATGAGAGAGGGTGAATCCCATCATGGATGGTTGTATCACTAAGAAATGAGGATAGCACCCAACATGAAACAAGGATGGTGTAGCACTAAGACAATAGGTACACCCAACATGAAAAAAGGTTGGTTGTTGTATGAAATCCTGATGATGTATAGATTCAAGAGATGTCACAAATCAATGTCCCAAGTAACAAGTTGCAACAACGATGATGATATCCAGTGATGATGATGTCAAGTGACGAGTAACGAGATCCAGTGATGATGTCTAGGGATAATGACCATGACAAAAGAATACCTTACTTGTTAAGAGGGAGCACTGAATATTGTCTAACTTTGGAAGATACTCTTATTATACTTTTATTGTATTATTGTTGTACCTAATTCCAGAGATTTTATTGATGTACTTGGTCATGCAAATGTACTTGAAAGAATCAATGTAACCCTTCCATTGTAAGCCAGGGCAATATTACCCACAAGAAATATTATATAAATATTAATTTGAGTCTCCATAGGAGGTTAACCCTGTTAGAGAAATAGGTTGACCCAATTATGTAAAAAGGTCATTGGCTTAATGAGTATAAATAGAGAGGGTGTTCCTCTCATTTGGACACACTTCTCACTCAAGCAAGTGCACAAGAGAGAGAGAGAGAAGAAGAAGAAGTTGGATGGAGAGAAGAGTAGATGATATTTTCTTTGGGTTTATCTTATATTGGATGGAATTGCACTTGGTGATGAAATATATACTAAAGAAGTTGTTAGGATTTCTCCCTTGTGGTTTCCTAGAGGAAAATATTTGTGTTCTTTTGTCTTGCTATGCTTGTCTTTATTTTAGTGATCCTGATTATATGGTTATATTGAAATGATGTTATATGTTTAAATATGTTTTATAACCACTAAAATTATAACATCTTGGGCATCATCTTATTTCTTCCTTTCTAGCCTCTTGTATTGGTATTATTCTATGGCCCTGTGGCATTCTTCTTCTGCGACCCTACGACATTCTTCCTCTGTAGATTTATTTCTAGACTTTTTCAAGAGTAGAGCATCCTGTTGAGATTTTTTCCTAGATTTAGTTTTCAAATTATCTTTTTAGGATAATATTTGTGTTTGAATCCACTCCATCCTTATCTATTCATCATAAAAAGTTTTTACCATTTCATCTCTCTTTCTTATATCTTGTTCCTTGTGATTGAATTTATTGGCACCCCATAATGCAAGAATAAATACTGGGGATGTTAGCAATTGATCTGTTTGTTAAATAAAAAAATATCGAAGATATGTCATCCTAGTTGTCGCAACATTTACCACTGCACCATGGGGTTCTAATTGTATGCTTGTTTGAATTTTTTTATGGTCATAATTTGGGATAGTAACTGGTGATCATATTTGTTTCCATACGCAATATCATGGTAGTATATTAAGGATATCACTAACCATGATTGTCCAACACCATATACACATGTAGCATGCACCACCATGTTGGAAATCTGGCAGTCATTGACGCCCTTACCTACTAGTGACACCTCTTCTCAATTATGTCATGCACCCTTGGCTACCAACTAGCGAATAATGAACAAGAATGAGATAGGTTGTGTGACGAAACCGAGAAGGGGTTCCAACGACAAGAAAATGCTCCATTTCTGACTTGTTGTAGATCCAATGTGATGGCTCATAATGCATGGATATGGAGAATGGGGCAATGATGGTAAACTAAAATAAAGGTACTTCCTATAAGGGGCCTTAAAGGATTTGCCACGAGTTGGTTGTTGATCTTGGTATATTAAATGTGAAATCATGGGTAATCTTTGGGATGGATTTACATTAAATTATATTGTCCTATACTTTGAAATACATGCTTATTAATCGATAACATGTGTTTCAAGGATATATAAACCTTAAAGGGATATTTTTACATTCTAAGAAAAATTAAATTATTTTTTTTCTACTCCAATAAAGAAGGGCATAATTTATAGCAACATTTCAAAGGAAAGGGAAAATTTTCAAATTACTTGTCAATGTTAACACCAAAAATTGTCCACATTAATCTCTATGGTCCAAACCATAATTATACATCATAATCCCATTGTTATTTCCTTCATTTTGACCTTCACAGATTAAATTCCACCAAAGTTGGTCCAAAACATCATTATTCCTTCCCCCATAAATATAGGGAAGTTGGGAATTTAGTGCAACATAACCCCCATTCTCCCAAAAAGGACCAAAAAACCCTAAAATGAGAATGGGCCAAAAACCATTGGTAAATACCATACACTAAGAAAAACCATGGGTAAGAAAATCTTGGATCATCCTATAAATACATTATGAAGGTATCCCCACAAACACTCCAAAAACTTACATTCTTACACTTTTAAAATTGTGATTCCTAACATTACTTAATTTATTTAACTCCATAAACCTTTTCACTTCCCACACCTTTCACCACACCATCCCACGTTGCACGTTCAATTCACTATGTGTAACTCTTGTTCCCTTTCCCGATGACAACCCTTGTTGGAGATAAACAAAGACCAGGATCGTGGGAGCCTATGGACCATTTCGTCAAATGATTGTAGTTACCAAATTTAAAGGTATGGTTGTTGGTTTGTTTTATTAGTTAGAGTAAAAATCATAAAATCATAAAATATATTTTTTTATTGCTTATTTATAAGTCAAGGTCGATAAATTCCCTTACACCATGAACTCTACCCTTAGATCTGGTTGATCTAAGTTAGGTGCTTTTGCACGTAGTAGGGGGTAACTCCCCACTACAGTTTTGGTGACTCCACTAGGGAGATCCCCTTAGATATTTGTTTTTGTAGGTGTTTTTGTTGGTTTGTTCTATTTGGTTACCCTCAGCCATCACATATCTGACCCCCCCGCGGTAGATCTAAACCAGACCTCTCATAGTGCCTAGCCCCTTAGCCATAGCTGAAAATTTTCCTTCAAAAAAATTCCAGTTATGGCCAGATCACACCTATCCAACAGAAATCTACAGCCTAGGTCACACTTTTTTCCCAATAAGTGTGACCTAGGTGACATATTTTTCCCCAATAAGTGTGACCTGTACATAAACTCTAGATTGTGCTTGCTAAGTATTCTAGAGTGACCCCGATCGCTTCTGTGACCCAGTTTAGTGTGACTTATCATGAGAAAGCCCTTGTTAAGTGCAAACTGCATTTTTTTGTTGATTTTCTATGTCAGTCACAACTATTTACAGTTCTATGTGACCTTGACTACACCTGTTTTGCTGAAAGGTGTGATTTGCATTTTTTCCACCCCTTTGAGGTGTTTTGAGACCCTTTCCAAACCCTTTTTCTGTCTTATACCCATTCCCCGATTGTTTCCTTCCATATCCGATTGCCTACAACTCCTTGATTTATTTTGATGTCCTCTTTTCCTTGTATGTGATCCCATATTAGTTTATCTTGGTAGTTGATACCTCCTGTGTGTTTTCTACACCATGTGAAGTTCCTTATGTGCTTGTTTAGTTGTGTATGTTTCGTTATCTGGAAGAATTAATTGTTAGGTGTTGGAAAATATTTACTTGCATTACTGTTCTTTATTTTTCAGCATATGTGTCTCTAGCATGAGAGAGTTTGGGTTTAGAAATTACACTTCACTTGTGCACACATCTCACACCTTAAAATCAACGCTTGGTTCATGACCCCAAGTTGAGCCTAAAATTTATCTTAACTCAACCAACATTGTAACCTCATTTGAGGACCAAAACAATATTGTAGTTAAGTTAGGACATTGGGGAGAGGCATCCAAATAACACCCCTTTGTCACTTACATCTGAAACACAATTGTTGTCTTCTAGGGATCCAAAATCCTTAATATTTATTAACACGATCACGGCCAGTCTATTGGGGGGCCTCTTGCTCCGCGGAGGTAAGCCACAACGAAGGGGTTCCGGAAGTCAGGATGGAATACTGCACTCCATTTTGTACCGAAGGCTAACCCACCATAGTCCTCCTCATGCATGTCGAGGACCATATCGGGTGTCAACGACCAAATAGATGAAGCGCAGGGAAACTATCATGAACGTGTCATGAACGAGGTAGTTTAGTTGCTAGTATTTTAGGGATATTTTACACGAGGTCCCTCTATTCTCTTAGTCTTTGGTTCTTCCATTTTGTATTGTTTGACTATGGATTTCACCACCCAGTAGAGGATACGGTTTGTGAAGGGATTCCATCTTGTATTTAGGAGCTTGCATTCACTTATACCCCATAAGTTAGTGCGTCATTTTCTTCATATGTAGTGCTTCATTTTGGATTTCTGGCCATTTTGTTGCACACTCACTTGTTGTGACATGTTGCTGCAAATTGATTTTAGATATTTCTTTTTGCCATGTGTGCCACTATTTATCAGTTCTCCTTATGAACAGTACCTAGGAGAACTTGTTGTTGTCGAGTTGGCTATTGAAGATAAAGAGAAACTTTCTAACCTCAGAGAGTATGATGAAGAATTAAAAATGCTAGAATATTGGTTATTCAATCCAAGGATTGACAAAGATTACTAATTGATGTATGCAGGCATAGAAATTTTTAGTCACAACATTGGAGAGGAGAAGACGGTAAGTTGAGGAATTGAATTGTCTTATAATGATTTGATTTTACAGCAGTTAAGGGAAATGGAAGACCAACATAATTTTGTGGATGATATTGGAATACCTTATAGTTTGGGTATGATTGTAGATGAAAGGAGAAGTCATGAAGACATGAGGATGCCGCAAGTAGTGGCAAGAAGAAAATAGGAAAAAGACAAGCAGGATAAGCAGGTGTACCAACCAAAAGATAGACTGGACATGGAGATTAAAGAATTAAGGATGTTGATGGTGAAAGTGTCTTAGAGAAGGGATGATGAAATAATGTAGATTTACATCATCAGAGAAAATAGACAAAACAACAATAGGAGATAGATGACAAAAGAATATTGCAAAAGTAAAGTGAGTGGAGCATTGCACCAGAAAGTATGGAAACCAAGAGAACTGAGGATGACAAAGACAAAACAAAATGATAAGATGGATGATCAGCTACAACACAAAGTTTGGGATCCTGGCATACTGAAGATGGAAGGTTATGATGAGGAGTTCATATTTCTTTCTTCCTGGGGAGTCTGATGTAGGTGCATCCTGCTCTCCATTCAATTCTAAGCTCAATGTTTGATCAAACCTAGAAGAGGTCTTCATATTCTTAATTAATAGTCCTTAGTCTATTAAATTTTAAATAAATCTATGTTGAGTATTCTTCTAGATAGGTGATGAGTCATTAGTTGAGTGATGAGTCATTCAATGAGTCATGTAACTAAGGTGATGTCAAATGGTAGCATTGGATAAGGGTCAAGGCTCTCATGAGCGAGTCATTGAGATATGGTTGATTATGTTGGTTTATTTAGAATTAGTTAGCAGATTGTTGAGTATATTGAGGATATGAACCTGAATGGGTTCATGAATCCTATTGTATATATGTTTGTAATCCTTCGAGGAAAGAACGGAGAAGGGAGTAAAGGGAGAGACAAAAGTATCCAGAAGAGCCACAAGCAGTCATTTAATATGGATAAGGAGTGTCCAAATCATTGTAAATAATGCCAAGTTAGTTGGTTGTAGTTATACCAGACTAAGGGGATCAAAATGCAGGTTCTGAGATAATCATGAATGTACAGTTTCATTGTATTGAAAGAAGAAAAGCCTATTTCAGTGTATCTTTGTGTGTGACTACAATTCTTTCTAAATGTATGATTTCATGAACTAAATGATTGATGATATTTGTTAATGATTGGTAAATCGGTGTATGCATAGTCTTAAATTAGGGCTTGAAATAGTTGAATATTATAGAGGTTGTGTAAGACCACGAACAAGTTGCGCAGATTTGGAAAAGAGAGATCAATTTAATTTAATTGATCGAACCTATAATCAATCAACTAAGAATTATGAAGTCACAGGAGTCACATTTAGCAGAGATTGGACAAATCAAAACATATCAAGATGATGGATCGATGGCAGGGAAAGATTCACGAGGTGAACATGAATGGAAGATAAGAAATCCATAAGGTTAAGTGAATTTTTGTTGGAGATAGCATATCAATGGACGAGATCAAAGGTGCAAGAGATCTAACACTCCAGAAGAATCTTGCAAGAGAAAGGTGTAAGCAAGATAAAGGATCCTCAAATATAAGGTGAGATCGGCATCTCATCTCAAATCAACGGTTGTAAAGAGTTGCAGAAAAGGATTTGCGGGAGGGAAATTACGGAAGCTCAACTTTTGGAAAAGTTGGATTAGAAATCCACAATCCGAAATGCAACTGCAAAAAGGAGTGTTGCAGCTGCGTAACTATGGAAGTCAAATTTGCAATTTGGGAATTTCCTCAATCCGCAATTCGTAAATGCAGAAATAGAGTTGCGGAAACTCTATTGCAGAAAGGAGCTTGCAAAAAGGTTGAATTTGCAGAGAGATATTGAGGTTGTGGAAAGACAGATTTGCAGAAATTTTTCATGTGGAAGAAATTGTCTTATAGAAAGACAATTGTGAAAAATCAATCTTGCAGAAACCTATTTGGGGAATTGAACCTGAGGAAGCAGAGCTGCGAAATAGATTTGCGAGAGAAGAAATATTTGGATAAGAAAAGAAATTTAGAGTTTTCTAAATGTAGAGCAAGCTAAATCTCGGGGAAAGTGGATGGGATAATGGTTGTTTGGGGTTCCCGTTTGCATCATAATTTGAGTTCACTTGGAGCATACATTGGAAATTCAAATTATCTTTCTATATATGTGCTCATATTAATTTTTTTTGCATGGACCATATGTATTTTCATTAATTATATATCATATCATACTCATAAAAATTGTTCTGAACCTATGATCATATGTATTACCTGAGGTCATATAGTCACATGCTAAAGTATATCACTCTAGGGGTAGTTAATCCCTAAAGGAGACTTGTAGCACCTGTTGACCATGACTAGCCATATATAACTTAGTATATCCTCAAGACTTAATACAACATAAGTCATGTGAACTTCATACACCATAAGTTCTGGACTTGATACAACATAGGTCTCAGACCTTAACATAAGGTCATGATCTTAACCATAATATCCTAGTACAAGCATATCTCTCGAATAGGACTTGATCAAGGTCCTACCTTCATACAATACACGCTCTTTAACTTAACACAATAAGTTAGTGAACTTAATACAACATAATTTTTGGACACGACACAAAAAGTCTCATGGAGCATGAGTCTCGATGATGTACATCTAACAAGTCGTATCACAAAGGGTAGATTCCAATATGATTGGTTGTATAAGGGTAGATCCCAACATTGTTGGTGGTATCACCGAGGATAGGTCCAAGTATGAGTGATTGTATCTCCAAGGGTTGATCCCAACATGGTTGGTTCTATCACCAAGGATATATGCCAATATGAGTGGTTGTATCTCAGAGAGATATCCTAGTATGTCTAGTTGTATCACCAATGGTATATCCTAGTATGAGTGGTTTTATCTTTGAGGGTAGATACCAACCTGGTTGGTCGTATCACTAAGGGATATCCTAGTATGACTGATCATATCACTGAGGGTAGATACCAATATGAGAGAGGGTGAATCCCAACATGGATGGTTTTATCACTGAGAAATGTGGATAGCACCGAACATGAAACAAGGATGGTGTAGCACTAAGACAATAGGTACACCCAGCATGAAAAAAGGTTAGTTGTTGTATGAAGTTCTGATGATGTATAGATTCGAGAGATATCACAATTCACTGTCCCGAGTACCAATTTGTAACAACAATGATGATATCCAGTGATGATGATGTCCAATGACGAGTAATGAGATCCAGTGATGATGTCCAGGGATAATGACCATGATGAAAGAATACCTTCCTTGTTAAGAGGGAGCATTGAATATTGTCTAACTTTGGAAGATATTCTTTTTTAACTTTTATTGTATTATTGTTGTACCTAATTCTAGAGATTGTATTGATGTACTTGGTCATGCAAATGTACTTGAAAGAATCAATGTAACCCTTCCATTCTAAGTTAGGGCAATAGTACCCACAAGAAATATTATATAAATGTTAATTTGAGTCTCCATAGGAGGTCAACCCAGTTACGTAAAAAGGTCATTGAATTCATTAGTATAGATAGAGAGGGTGTTCCTCTCATTTGGACACACTTCTCACTCAAGCAAGTGAGTGAGAGAGAGAGAGAGAACGAGAGAGAGAGAGAGAGAGAGAGAGAGAGAGAAGAAGAAGAAGAAGAAGTTGGATGGAGAGAAGAGTAGATGATATTTTCTTTGGGTTTATCTTATCTTCGTTGGAATTCAACTTGGTGATGAAATATATACTAAATAAGTTGTTAGTATTTCTCCCTTGTGGTTTCGCAGAGGAAAAAAAATTTGTTCTTTTGTCCTTCTATGCTTGTCTTTCTTTCAGTGATCCTAAATATATGGTTATATTGAAATGATGTTAGATTTTTAAATATCTTTTATAACCATTGAAATTATAACATCTTAGGCATGATCTTATTTCTTCCTTTCTTGACTCTTGTATTGGAATTCTTCCATGGCCCTGTGGAATTCGTTTTCTGCGACCCAATGACATTCTTCCTCTGTAGATTTCTTTCTAGGATTTTCCGAGCATAGAGCATTTTGTTGAGATTTTTTCCTAGATTTAGTTTTCAAATTCTCTTCTTAGTATAATCTTTGTGTTTTAAGCCACTGCAACCTTTTCTATTCATCATAAAAAAATTTACCATTTCATCTCTCTTTCTTCTAGCTTGTTACTTATGATAAAATTTATTGGAACCCCATAGTGAAACAATAAATATTGGGGATGTTAGGAATCGATCTATTTGATAAAAAATATATATCCAAGATATGTCATCCTAGCTGTCATAAAATTTACTACTGCATCGTGGGGTTCTAATTGCACGCTTTTTTGAATTTTTTTATGGTCATAATTTTGGATAGTAAGTGGTGATCATATATGTTTCCATACATGATATAATGGTAGTGTCTTAAGGATATCACTAACCATCATCTTCCCACACCATATACACATGCAGCATGCATCACCATGTCAGAAATCTAGCAGTGAGAACTAGTAATACCTCTTCTCCATTATGCCATGCACCCTTGGCTACCAACTAGCGAATAATGAACAAGAATGAGATAGGTTGTGTGACAAAATAGAGAAGGGGTTCCAATGACAGGAAAATGCTCCATTTCTGACTTGTTGTAGATCCAATGTGATGGTTCATAGTGCATGTAGATGGAGAATGGGTCAAGGATGGTAAACTACAATAAAGTTACTTCCTAGAAGGGGCCTTAAAGGATCCTCCACAGGCGGGTTATTGATCGTTGTATATTAAATGTGAAATCATGGGTAATCTTTGGGATGGATTTACATTAAATTATATTGTCCTATACTTTGAAATACATGCTTATTAATCGATAACATGTGTTTCAAGGATATGTAAAGCTTATAGGGATATTTTTACATTCTAAGAAAATTTAAATTATTTTTTAACTGCTCCATCAAAGAAGGGAATAATTTATAGCAACATTTCAAAGGAAAGGGAAAATTTTCAAATTACTTGTCAATTTTAACACAAAAAAATTGTCCACATTAATATCTATGGTCCAAAACATAATTATACATCATAATCCCATTGTTATTTCCTTCATTTTCCCCTTCACAGGTTAAATTCCACCAAAATTGGTCCAAAACATCATTATTCCTTCCCCCATGAATATAGGGAAGTTGGGAATTTAGTGCAACATAACCCCCATTCTCCCAAAAAGGACCAAAAAACCCTAAAATGAGAATGGGCCAAAAACCATTGGTAAATGACATACACTATGAAAAACCATGGGTAAGAAAATCTTGGATCATCCTATAAGTACATTTTGAAGGTCTCCCCATAAACACTCCAAAAAATTACATTCGTACACTTTTAAACTTGTGATTCTTGACATTCCTTTCCACACCTTTCACCACACCATCCCATGTTGCACGTTCAGTTCACTCTGTGTAACTCTTGATCCCTTTCTTGGTGACAACCCTTGTTGGAGATAAATGAAGACTAGGATTGTGGGAGCCTATGGACCATTTCCTCAAACGATTGTAGTTGTCAAATTTAAAGGTATGGTCGTTCATTTGCTTTATTAGTTAGAGTAAAAATCATAAAATCTTAAAATATATTTTGTTATTTCTTATTTATAAGTCAAGGTCAAGAAAATCCCTTACACCATGAACTCTACCCTTATATCTGGTTGATCTAAGTTAGGTTCTTTTGCACGTAGTAGGGGGTAACTCCACACTACGGTTTTGGTGACTCCACTGGGGAGATCACCTTAGATCTTTGTTTTTGCATGTGTTTTTGTTGGTTTTTTCTATTTAGGTACCCTCAGCCATCATCGATATGAATCCCTTATGATGGATTTGAACCAGACCTATCATAGTGCCTAGCCCTCTATCCATAGTCAAAAATTTTCCTTTAAAAAAACTCCAGTTACGGCCGGATCACACCTATCTAACAGAAATCTATGACCTAGGTCACACCTTTTTTCCCGATAAGTGTGACCTAGGTCACATATTTTTCCCTAATAAGTGTGACCTGTACATAAACTCCATATTGTGCTTGCTAAGGATTCTAGAGTGACCCCGATCACTTTTGTGACCCAGTTTAGTGTGACTTGTCATGTGACAACCCTTGTTAACTGGAACCTGCATTTTTCTGCCGAGTTTTTATGTCGGTTACAACTGCTTACAGTTATATGTGACCCCGAATGCACTTGTTTCAATAAAAGGTGCGACCTGCAGTTTTTCCAACTCTTTGAGGTGTTTGGAGACCCTTTCCAGACCCTTTTTATGTGTTCTACTTGTTCCCCGATTGTTTCCTTCCATATCTGATTTCCTACAACTCCTTGATTTGTTTTGATGTCCTCTTTTTCTTGTATGTAATCCCATATTAGTCAATCTTGGTAGTTGATACCTCCCGTGTGTTTCCTACACCATGTGAAGTTCCTTATGTGTTCGTTTAGTTGTGTATGTGTTGTTATCTGGAAGAATTAATACAGTTAGGTGTTGGAAAATATTTACTTGCATTATTGTTCTTTATTTTTTAGCATATGCGTCTCTGGCATGAAAGAGTTGGGGTTCAGAAATTACACTTCACTTGTGCACACATCTCAAACCTTAAAATAAACACTTGTTTCATGACCCCAAGCTGCGCCTAAAATTTATCTTAACTCAACCAACATTGTAACCTCATTTGAGGACCAAAACAATATTGTAGTTAAGTTAGGACATTGGGGATAGGAATCCAAATAACACCC
>LPNX011184865.1:252397-263030 GCA_001517045.1 Pseudotsuga menziesii
ATCTCTAATTTTATATTAATAGAAATATCTTTTCATGTCCAATAATGTATGTTTGAATGAAATTTTATCCATGGATGATTTCAAATGCTTATACATTGTTGATTATATATGCTAGAATAGATCTAACACCAATATATATAGTATTCTTGTCTTGTTTACTTGTTGTTGAGGAAGTGATTCATCAATTCAAGCTAAAGTTGGAAAGCTCAATAGGGATCTACTTCAACCGTTCGGAATAAGGTACGAGGTCTGATCCGTTAGTGTTAGATATTTGATTTCTATTGCATATTGGAAAGGATTGATTTCTGGAGTCAAGTTGTCTGTTGTGGTACCCTAAGCCATAGGAATTCCTCTCTATAACACTGGCTCAAGGTGTTCACAGCAAAGCAAATATTTGGTCTCGTGTTCATCAGGTACATCAAGGACCCAATCATCTGATGATACATTGTAGCATCAACCGACTCTGATGAAGCATTGTTCAATAGCTTCAGGTTCGATGCCATAGGTGTGGCCATAGCCTTGCAGTCCATCATCCCAAACCTCTTCAAGATCTCTATTGCATACTTCCCTTGTCCAAGGATGATTCCATCTATACTTTGCCACACCTCCATACCTAGGAAATAATGCATCGTCCCCAAGTCCTTCATTTTGAACTCGGCAACAAGCTTTCTCTTCATATCAACAATCAACCCATCCATACTTGTCACAAATAGATCATCTACATATAGTAGAATCATCATTGGATTTCCATCTTCAACCTTGTAGTAAAGGTTGGAATATGCTTTACTCTTGGTAAAGCCCAAACTAGATAAAAAGCTGTCAATTCTGTCGTACCAGGTCCTGGGTGCCTGTTTCAAATCGTATAGGGATTTCTTCAATCTGCACACATGAGACTCCCTGTCATGAGTCTCAAATCCGAGTGGTTTCTCTACATACACTTCCTCTTCCACTACACCATTCAAGAAAGCAGTCTTGACATCCATCTGGTGTATCTTCCATTTCATCACTGCAGCTAGAGCAAGTACTGATTTGATGGAAGTGTATCTGGCTACAGGACCAAAGGTTTCTTCATAATATATTCCTTCTTTCTAAGAGAAACCAAGCGCCACAAATCTTGCCTTATCTTTTTCAATGCTACTGTCTGCAGCATGTTTGATCTTGTAGATCCATTTAGAAGTTACAACTGACTTCCCTTCTGGTCTTGGAACAATATCCCAAACATCATTCTTCATGATCGATTGATACTCTTCGATCATAGCATCCTCCCATTCTTTCCGTTCTACCGCTTCTTCATAATTGAAAGGTTCTTTATCTATGAAATCACATAGTAAAGCTACATACCCGGAGCAGGATCTGGTCCTCTTTCTTTCTTTGTGATTCCCTTCTGGAGATCCATATCTTTTCGCATCTTGGATAAGTTCACGTACCCAAGCAAGTTTCCTCTTATGAGGATTCTTCTCCAAAGGTGGATCTATAGGTCTTTGTGGTTCTTCAAAGTCTCAATATTCTTCTTGAGTTTCTTCATTCATGGTTGTATCATGACTTCTGGGTGCTTCTGCTTCTTCAGGTTCTTCAGCAGGTCTTGTTCTGGATTTGTTGTAAGCTATGTCTTCATTAAATGTCACATCCCTGCTGATGTCAATCTTCTTGTATCCTAGGAAATATATTATGTAAGCCTTCGAGCTTTCAGAGTATCCCACAAATATACCCTTCTTTCCTGAAGGATCTAATTTTGTTCTCTTCTCTTTTAGAATGTGTATGTATACAGGACATCCGAATATTTTGAGATGGCTGACTTCTGGTTTCTTACTGGAGAAGACTTCTTTAGGAGTCTTGTTCTTGAGTACTCTATGTGGAGTACAGTTCTGTACATACACCGTTGTTCTGGCAGCTTCAGCCCAAAGATGCATAGGAAGATCTTGATCATGAAGCATAGCTCTTGCAGCTTCCATGATAGTTCTGTTCTTTCGTTCCACAATCCCATTCTGTTGTGGATTATAAGGAGTGGACAACTCCCTCTTAATATGATTCTTTGCATAGTTATTTGAATTCATTTGAAGTGAATTCTCTGCCATTATCTAATAGAATGGTCTTGATATTCTTATCAGTGTGGTTCTCAATCAGGCCTTTGAATTTCTTGAATTTGTTGAATACTTCGTCTTTGTTCTTCATGATGTAAACCCATGTCTTCCTAGAAAAATCATCAATAAAAGAAACATAATATGCATACCCACTTAGTGAGTTTGATGACATAGCACCGCATACACCGGAGTGGATGATTTCTAGGATTCCTTTGGCTTTGCTTTCACTGCTAGGAAATTTCTTCTTTGTATTCTTTCCTTTCGCACATCCTTTGCAAACCCCATCATGTTTTTCTTGGAATTCTTGAAGACCTTCAATAGCTTTGCTTGCAATTGGCAATGCTCTGTAATGCACATGTGCAAGCCTTCTATGCCAAAGTTCACTTGGCTCTACTATGTCATGGACCAATGCTTGTTCTAGGTGGCCCTTTAATTTGTACAATCCTCCTTCTTGTTCTCCAATCACCACCGCATCATCGATAGTCTTTCCTTTTGGCCACATGATGACTTGACCATCTATGCATGCAACTCTCATTCCTTTTGCATCTAGTGCTGATATGGAGAGAAGGTTTTTCTTGAGTCCTGGCACAAACAATACTTATTTTATTGTTATAGACTTTCCAAAGTCTAGCTTATAGGAAGATTCCCCACTACCTTTTATTGGATATTGGTAGTCATCTCCTAGTTTTACCTTGTGAGGTGATTCATGTTTTGAGAGTTTCACAAAGGATTCCTTGAATCCAGTCATATGTTTGGAAGCCCCACTATCTATAAGCCAATCATCACTTCCATGAGTAATGTTTCCCATAAGAGCAGAAATCAAAACATATTCATATTCACTAGAAGAACTTTCACTTTCATATCTGGTTCTTTTCTTGGATGGTTCATCATCCTCTGTAGCATGAGCATGATGTCTTATTCTGTTCCCCTTCTTCTTATGAGAGTGAAACTTGTTCTTAGGACAGTCTTTTGCAAAGTGTCCTATTTCATCACATGTATAACATCTCATTTTAGATAGGTCCCTTCTACTATTATCTCTATGCTAAGGATCCTTACCTTTGGAGTAATGAGATCTTCTTCTGCCTTTCTTGGAGTGAACTGTGAGAGCTTGATCTTCACTTCCCATCTTCTCTTCTTGAGCTGCTATTCGAGCTTCTTCTTGAGAACATTCTTCCCACAGTCTGTTGAACTTGAATAAATTCTTTCTAGCACAGTTCCCTTGAATGAAAGAGTCCCATATCCTAGGGAAACCATTCAAGGCGGTCATCACAATTTCTACATTCTCCACTTCTTCATCTACTGCTTCCAATTGTTCCTTGATCTAAGAAACCCTTGTGAAGTAATACTAGATGGTCTTTGCATTATGAATCTTCACATTCTTTAGTTGATTCCTCAAAGTCATCTTCCGGTTTATGTTCTCCCCTTCAAACAATTTGGTTAGGGCATCAAACATAGCTTTAGGTGTCTTGAGAGAGGACACCTATGGGATAAGGTGATCCTTGATAGAGTTAGCAATGATCCTCTTTTCCATAATCAACTTCTTCTTATGTAATGCCTTTGCCTCATCTCCCTCTGGAACTGGAACCTCCTCACTAATATAGGAGTCCAACTCATTTTCTTCTAGGACCATGGAGATCCTATACTTCTAGGCTCGGAAGTTATCAGCTCCCTCAAGCTTTTCATTAAGCTTGGTATGATGAGACATCTTAAACTGAGAACCTCAAATGGAAATACATAATATTTAGATCTTACCAGGTCAAGATGTCAGATTTGGATTTGGAGCTGAAATCCCGCAGTACTAGATCAGGAGCAAATTAGGGTTTTGCTTTTCTAGAGATCTGTCCACCCAAATGCCTTGAAATTTATCCCTAACTTCTATTTTGGGGAGGAGATCAATCTAGGCCTGGGCTCACTAAAAAATTCCTCTTCTGTGAAAATCCTTAATTTCCGACAGTAGTGTCGGGTCCAAAACTAAAAAACCTCATAATTGGAATCTGCTTCGATAGAAAGATGGCCCTAGGGAGGAGAGTTATTCCACCCTAATTTTGCTGAAAAATTGTGGAGAGAGATCCAAAAAATAAGAAGCCCTAGTTTCCGCAGTTGCACAGTGTCTTCTTCTCAGGTTAGCTCTGATACCACGTTATTTGTTCAACATTAAGCTAGCATTATTAGGATATTTAACTGAGAGAATAACAAGTACAACAATAAAACACAAGAGACAATGAACACAGTGTTTTTCATCAAGGAAACCATAAATGGAGAAAACCTTGCAACTTCCTCAGAGATAGAATCAACACCAAAATAGTAAAATCCCAAAACAGTAAGTGATCTCCCGACAGCAAAAACCTTCTTCTTATCTAGCCCCAGTGTCTTCTCCTTCCTCAACTATGCGCTACACTTGAGTGTGTTTGTGAGGTATACTAAATAGAGATTCCAGCTCTCTATTTATACTAATCCTGGCATGACTAAAACCCTACTAGGGCCGACCTCTACTAGGAGAGTCTAATAACCCTAGTGCCCCGGAACTGCGGGGACTTTAACCCTTAGAAAATCAGAGGGTTACCCACAATGACTTGACATGATTTGTTTACATTATTGATCCTCCCGATCGAAACATTGGGGCATGATAACATGACTCAATTACATTATAGATACATCCCGGAATAAACATCGGGTTACAATACATAAGATACATAGATGAATACATTCCGAAGTTACAAATACATCAACACCCCTCAGTTTCGTTCCTTAAAATGCCACCGTCAAATCCATATTCATCGTCATTCACCACCTTCATAGGAATACATTACATCTGAGTCAAATTCTGATTCATATAAATCCAAACCTACTTGTTTTACTACCCCATCTATCCCCATGACTGGTGCACCTCCCACCCCTTTCAAGGGGGGGTTGTTTATAGTGGACTTGTAACCTCTCCACTCATCATACAGCGTATCCCTTCTTTTGGGCCTACAAGTTCGAATCCTAGTGGTCCCCTCACCACTGCACACACCACTTCTGGTTCGCTACCCACTAGTGGTTCCCCCACTCCAACCACCATCGTTCACACCATACCTACATTTATGCATGGGGGCATTGGCCCTTCTACCACCATTCTATCTATTCACACCAATCCAATGACTAATTCTACTTTCCAAAGTCATCCCTACCTATACACATAAACTACATTCCCACTAGCCCCAACTTCATTACTGGTCCTCCTATATCCAGTCCAGGTCCTAGTCTACCATTCATGGATAGTCTCAACCTGCCTGATTTGGCATAGTTGATGAACGACCCCATCTGTCATGACCCATTGTGGCTTCCCATGCCTACCAAACTTCCTTCAGACATCCCTAAGTTTGAGGGAAAGGTGGGTGAAGACCCTAGAAACCACATTATGTCCTTCCAATTGTGGTGTTCCTACAACAACATAGTGGGAAACTCTATCCAATTGCAGTTATTCCATTGCACACTTACTAGTGGTATAAATTGAAGTATATTTTTCATTCCATTGGACGATGCCCTATCCCATGCAATGGATTAAGGCATCTTTTCTCATTCCATGGTGAAGTGTAGATGGAAACCAAGAATAGGGGTAGTGATGCATATGTTTATTTGCTAATATTTGGCTAACTCTTGATGCATGTGTTTTTAAATATTCTATTAGTACAGTGTGTTAGTATGCACCGACACTCATTTCCATACATACATACATACATATGTATACGCATACGACTACATGTGCACACACATGCATAAAGAAAACCTCCTATCTTGTTGATTACAACCAACACACACAATTTATCTCTTGGTTGAATAAGTTCTTGCATCTAAATTTTAACATGGTATATCACATGTATATTGAAGTGCTAAGTTTAACATTTCAATATAGTAGTGTATGCATTCCCATGGAGTAACTATACACTATTAGTCTTTGTATGTATTATGAGCTTTGTTGCATTGGTCATGGAGTAACTATACCATATTAGTCTTTATATGTATTGCGAGCTTTGTTGGATTGATCACACAAAGGATAGGGATTTTCATTTGGCACGAAGTTGTATAGTTCTAAGTAGGCACAATTAGAGAAAAAAAAATTACTTTCGATTGACAATTTGAAATTGTGTAGAATATATAGAGAATAATTTTTTACACTCAGATTTGAAATAAAGTGTCGGGTTTCAATTTGTGAATCATGACCATATTAGTCTTTGTATGAATTGTGAGCTTTGTTGGATTGATCACACAAAGGATAGGGATTTTCATTTGGCACGAAGTTGTATTGTTCTACATAGGCACAATTACAGAAAAAAAAATTACTTTCGATTGACATTTTGAAATTGTGTGTGTGTGTATATATATATATATATATGTATGTGTGTGTGAATATATATAGAATATTTTTTCGGAACTTAGAGTTGAAATAAAGTGTTGGTTTTAAATTTGTCAATAAAGAATTTTCATATGTATTGGGTTAATGGATTAACCATTTGGATTATTGTAGAGATTGACGTATTGTAGGAAATCGAAATAGAGCTCACACATGTTTTGTTGGAGAGCTATATATCGGAAATAAAGTGTTGGGTTTAAATAAAGTGTTGGGTTTAAATAAAGTGTTGAAATAAAGTGTTGGGTTTAAATTTGTGAATAAAGAGTTTTCATATGTATTGGGTTAATGGATTAAACATTTGGATTATTGTAGAGATTGATCTGTATTGTAGGAAATCAAAATAGAGCTCACACATGTTTTGTTGGAGAGTTGGTCTATGTAGCGGACCGATATATAGGCGTGTGGAATACAAGTTTTGTCTGCTAAATAGAGATCACCCATATATAGGCATGTGGAATACAAGTTTCATATTTACGGATCAAATATGGGAAGTAAAAGTGACTTGGGATTGATTTCCACAACTAATTTCCACACTTACAATAAAAACTTGAGATTTTAGACAAAATCATATTAAGTCAATGTCGAACCACCATGAAATCCAAAAAATTGAGGGTACCAAATATTTAGTTAACAAATAACCAACAATATAACATTGACTAAACTACAAACATAATTCAAGTATGATCACACGACCAAAATGAAATATAGAGCACATGTATTTGCATGCGATTCGGTTTGTAACAACAATCGCAATGGGCATAGCATCCATTAGTCGTTGCTGGAGGTTTCTTCAACAAGTAGTTTTCTTGCACCCAGAAAAGCAGCATGGGAGTTGCTAAAAGCTCCATAGAGGCTTGTTTCGATCTGCTATAGGGCAGGCATCGGCACATTTCTCATTAGTTTGACATCCACGTAGCGACCTTTATTCACTCTGGTTTCCTTTCATCCAAACTGGAATTATGTTATTTAATGTGACCGGTGCAAAACCATAATGAGAAAACCCTAAGCCAGCTATGTTGTTTGGCCAGAAGGCATGGTCTCAAAACAAAAATAAGTTCAGCGTCGGTCCTACGACATGAAAAAGACTAGATGGCATCCAAACTCCACAACATCGATGGAGAATGGGTCGTCGGTATCACGAGAAAAACAAAGAATTCCCATATCGGGTCCTCCTGGCACTATAAACCAACTTGGATAATCCAAGTGGTGTATGGAGAGCCCAAGTGGCATATGGAAAACTACCAAGTTCTATATGAAAAAACCTAATTGGATGAATATGGGAGTATGGAAATCCTTGGAGAGCCATTGGATGGTGTCATGAGGGACCTTGGATCTGGCCATTTGGTGCATTCCAAGTGGCATTCTCTATGCATTGTGATCTGATCGTTCGATGAGTGCCAAGTGGCGTCGTGAGAGCCATGCGCTTTTGCCATCTGATGGGTGCCAAGTGGCGTAGTGAGGGCCATGCATTTTTGCCATCCAATGGGTTCCAAGTGGCATAGTGAGGGCCATGTATTCTATCCATTATATGGGTGCCAAGTGGTGCAATGAGATCCATCCGATGTTTTCCAAGTGGCGTAGTAAGGGCCGTGCATTTTGGCCATTCGATGGCTGCTAAGTGGTGCTCCCTTGGCCCTGTGATATAGCCATCCTATGGCTTCCAAGTGGCACTCCTTAGACTTTGCAATCTGTCCATCCAATAGCTTCCAAGTGGATTTCTCCGGACCCTTCAATCTAGGCATCCAATGGGAAAACCATTGCTTGTTGGCGAAGAGGAAAACATTGAACAGAGTAATTAGTCATCCTCATGTGGCGTCTCATAGATATTGGGCTATCCAAAATAAAATAGTCATACGGATCTTGTGTGTCTCATAAATCTTGAGCTATTAAAATAGTCATCCTCAAGCGGCATCTCACCGAAGACCTCAAATAGTGCGGCTTTAATTTTATGAGCCTCCATTTCAGCTTCCCTGAATTTTTTTTCTGAAGACATCCAATACCGAGTACATTCAAGGGTAACAACTGTAAGCTCCCGCATTCAGCGGCTCCTCACACTACCACCGCTTCAACTACAAAACTGTCGACGGTTCATTTAGCTTGGCAACCGTTTTCTTGTTGGGAGCTGTTGGAGTGGTCCATCACCTAGATTTGTGGAACATACGACACATAGCCATCAGAAGCTTGATGGGATCTTGGCTATTTAAAACCCTTATTGGTCCCCAAGCTCACTAACTCAATCCCCTTAATTTTTACACCATCAAGAAAGAGGAAGCAAAGCTTGGAAGAACCGTACAGGAAGCTAAAGTTTTGTGGAATAGGGAAATCTTCTACAACAAGACAAGTAGCATCAATGGCTGGAGGTATGATCTATTGGTATTTCTATTTCAATTCTATTTCATAGTTTTATTTTGCATTTGTTCAGAATCGAAGTTTATTCTAACAGTTGGTATCAGATCCCATTATCTCTGCCTTGGTGTTCTGTATGTAGTTGCCACTGTAGGGTTTTCTTTGTAGGGTTTTCTCTGTGTGTCTGCATTGGATATGAATGGCTGAAATCCTGAAATGTTCCCATGCATAATACATAGTGAAACATTATACACCATAGTTTGGATGGTAATTTCAAACCTTTAAACGATGCTGGAGGCAGATCCACCTCCACCCGTGGCCTGCGGGAGACCTCGTTCTCTTTTCCACCTCCTCGCAATACAAATTTTTGGCCGTTAGATCAGAAAATGGCCCTAGTTCGAATCCCAACGGCGAAAGCTTAAATTCAAATCCAGTGGAGGGCAGACCCATTGCAAATGTACATACTACAAGGTTCCTGAGGCCCCGTAAGAAGAAAAGTTTGCAGTGGTCCAAGGGCACTGCACCTGGGGAATACGAAGGCCTGCCTACTTACATAAACCCTAGAAAGTATTGGGGAGATGTCTCTGATCTTGTCACTAATAGAAATGATTTCATTTGGAACAAAGAGTATCGTGTCCATGTTGTTGGTGTTTTGATGCCAGTATTTTTTGTGCGTTGATTTGGGATTTTATGTTTTTGAGCCTGTTTGTATGTATCCTTTGTTGCTGTGAAATCAAGAATTCGATGTCTGCATATGTGCATCTTTTCGTTGGCTTCGACTGCCATGGCTATTTTTGTGACCTCTGCCGTGAGCCTGTTAGAGGGTGATGTGATCTTTATGAGACTGCTTAGACTGTGACCTTGCTACTGTGTATTAGAGTGGGTCATGTTTGTTTGCCCTTTGCATCGTTTACGTAGCTGAAGGATTGTTTTAGATGATAAACAAAATATAAAGTGTTTACCTATGACAAATCTGAAAGAGTGTGCAACACTATGGAATTCTCTGCTGCCATTTTTCACGTCCCCTTAAAACTGAGTACAGTAAGAATGTTATTGAGATAACAACACGCTCAGAAAATGATAGAGTTTCGGAAGAAGTTCGATGTCTTCTTTGATGTGTCTCAATGTGTTTGAAACCAATAATTTTTAAACAGTTTTTATAGATAATCTGGTTGGGTTAATTTCTTTTTAAAGACGTTATATATCAGATCCTTTGTTTACCCAATAATTTTTTTATTTATTTAATTGGGTGGGTTTAATATAAGGTTAAGAGGATATAAGTTACTTCAAATATGTCATTTTGGGCTTATTACTATGTTTTTGAGTAAATTATGCATCGAAGACTTATTGGGAAAAGGGCTTCATTGAGTCGCTGGTTGATTCAAGTAATTTTCAACAGGTCTCTGTATATTATTCGATTTCCATTGATCTACTATGCTTATATACAAGATCAGCCCCAATATCATGGTTCCAAGCACGCAGAACCATGTGTATTGCGGCATTGCGTGAGAACCTCTCCATCTTATGTTTTCTGTTGTTTGCATAAAGGAAATATGGTATTTTGAATATCTATTTTTGAAAGTAATGGATTTTATATTCTAGAATTTCTTAGCTTGCCCACTTTAGATCTATTCATTTGAAGTTTGTTTTGTTACAGTGAATAGCAATAATGTCTAGTGATCTATATGATATTTAATTAAAGAATAGCCACAAGCATCTCTAATTAATTAATATTATATTTTTTTGTTTAGGATCACATAAAGAAAGTTTAGACATTAATTGTAATTAATTATACTAAATATAATAAATTTTA
>LPNX011184917.1:1273-48900 GCA_001517045.1 Pseudotsuga menziesii
AGAGAGATTAGAGAGTAGAAGTATTTTTGCTCTCTTTTGTGAACTGTTTGATGTTTTTCTTCAAAGTATTTTGCAGGGATCGTTGAACATTCATCTCTAGGCTTACAATTTCTTGCAGAGTTAGATTTGTTGCAGGTTTTTCAAGCAAGGGCATCTCTCCAGGGCCTCATTTCTGCAAAATTTCAATTCGGCCATCTACTTTCAGCCTGTTTTAAACAGGGTTTTATTCACTGCTTAGTGGGTATAAACTTTGTTTTAGAGCCCTAACCTCATATACATTGATTTAACTTGTTATTTCTGCTGTTTTAGTATTATTTAGGTGGCTGGAAACTCAGTTTCCAGTCAATCTGTGAGCTCTATGCAAAAATAGCTCTGTCTCGAATACTTGTGGTATCAATTGATCCGCATCTGCGGTGAATGAAGTCGGTCTGAATTGGTTTACCCAATCTCTCGAGCCAAACGCAAGTTCCTTCGGGATTAACTTATTGCATACCTCTTAGATAAATATTATTCAGTCTGCATAACAGTATAGTGTTTTTTTTTTTTTTAGAATTTCAATTCGGCCATATCTGTTTTTGTGTTCTGAAACTGGGTTTTATTCACTGTATAGTGAATATAACCCTTGTTTTAGGGCCCCCATATGTTATATATAAGTTAGAGGCTTTAAATTTACTGTTTTAGTATCATTTAGGTGGCTGAAAACTGAGTTTTCAGCCCGCTAAACTTCATATTTCTGTCATACTTTCGCTCAGATTTTTTTATGTAAAATTGTAAATTTTGTACTAACATTGTTACACTAGATTTTTTATTTATTTCATGTGATTTGCAGCGAAGAATAGTTCGCTGGTTTTTGACAGGTAGTGCAGGTTTAAAGGGGATTTGCTGTCCAAAAGGGCACAGAAACACCTCAGCCTTCAACCGGTTCAAAGGGGGTTCAAACCCCAACTCTTTCCTTTCTTCTTTCTGATATTGTAAACCCCAAAGAGAGTCTCTTGGGGTATTCTTTAAAGTCTTGCAAAGCATTTGTAATCTGTAAGTAGATTAGAAATTAAAGTAGATCAATAGTTCCATTTCCTTTCACCCACCTATCTTTGTGACAGACCACCATCTCTGTCACAAAGATTGAAGTGAGGTTAGTGTACTATTTATTTCTGTTTACTGTTTTATTTGTTCACCCACCTATCTCTGTTACAGACCATCATCTCTGTAACAGAGATTGTTGTGAGGTTAGGCATTGTTCTAGTTAAGTTGCAGTTCTTTCAAGTTCAGCTCTTTTATTCACTGTTTAAAAAGAGGAAGTAATCATACAACCCAACCAACCTGTGTATCCTCTATCCACTTGTCATCTCCCTTTAGGGAATTCAAGTTGGGTATGAAAAATAGGGTAAGTGGGGGCTTAGGTAATTAGAACAACACTTTACTACAATTTCAAACACTTTACTTTCAGTCCAAGATCGAATACCAGCACCTCCCATAAGGGACATCGCTTGGTGATCTTGTTGATATCTTAAAATTTACTTTGCATCTTAATCACCCAAGATTTAAAATCAACCCATAAAATTAACCAACCAAGCTTCTTCATTTCCTGCTCCTCTACTCGGTTATCACCCTCTGGGGTACTCCGAGATACGACCAGGGAAGAGGAAGTCCTAGTTTAATAGGCATCCATCTAGAGATTTTTAAGCTGATTAAAAACGGTGACTCGGAAGCTGCAAGGGGTAGCAGGCTGGGGACAGTCTCTAGGCGCTTTGACGTCCTCCTTGTGAGCACCGAGCCATTGGGGTTTGACCTGTGAGCTAGGGGTGGGCTTGCTCCCACCTGTTGAGCGCAACAGCATTCCATCTTCGGTTTGAGAAGAACTAGATCGGGGTAGCCACACCACCGGATCTAAAACTAACTTCAAGAAGAACAACTCTAATAAAATTTATTAAAATTTACCAAGAGACACTGCAAAATGTTCTACAAACATTGGTTACTACTGTTTTGCCTTGCTGTTCAAGGTTCTACTACAATACAATACTACAAGCACTTTCATTTTTATTTTATCGCAAGCACTCCAATACTTCACTTTCAGTTTCATTCACTTTTTGTTCTGTAATTGATCATGTGGTGAATGCTTAACACCTGTTTAAAGTGCTTCAAGTGAATCAAACTTAAAGTTTTTCCTTCCTTTATTTACTGTGGGTTAATAATTTCCATTTAGAGTTTTCTTCTGCTTTCTTTGGTTCATAACTCGTAAATCTTGTTCATTGGTTAATATTGATAAATTTAGATCAATTGTACTTTGCTTGGATATCTGGTTCATAATTGTATCACTGGTTTATTTATTCATATCATTGTTAGACAGCTTAGTCTGTGGTTAAATAACTTAGATTTGCATCCATTAAAAGTTGCATTCTCTGACTCCATTCTTTAGGCACTGGTTTTCAAATAAAAAGACTGATTGTCATTTAAATCTTGCATATTGCATTAGTTTGACTGTCATCTCCTAGAACCTTAGCCTCAGTCTTAATAAAAAGATCCCTTTAATTAATCTTCAATTAATTAATAAACCTGGAACATAGTCTTTCCATAGAGACTACCCCCCTTGGCTCTGTTGGGATCTTGCCTAAACGGAGGAGCTGTAGACTGTGGTGACAGTGGTCCCCAGCTCTCGCTTGCCCCCAAGGACACACATAGCAGGTTGTGACTTTCCTGCGTCTTAAAGTGTGAATTAGGCGGCAACAGGACCCAAAAAACCATTTCTTCTCTTCTCTTTTAAAGGATTGTAAACCCCAAAAGAGAAGTTCTCTTTGGGGTATTCTCTGCTGTAAATCTGTATATGAGTAGTGTAGAGATAGCTTGGAAACTAGTTGTTTAGATTTATGCAGGTTTATTTCTGTTCACCCACCTTCCCTTAAGAGATTGAAGTGAGGTTAGGATAACTAGTTTTATTTTCTATTCACCCACTATCTCTGTGACAGACCACCATCTCTGTCACAGAGATTGTTGTGTGGTTAGGATTTTGTTTTAGCTAACTGTATTTAATTTGTACTTCTGTTAAAAGGGTAACCATACAACCCACTAATCCGGTGTATCCTCTGCCCACTTGTCATCTCCCTTTAGGGACTTCAAGTTGGGTATGAAAAGCAGGATAAGTGGGTGCTTAGCTTAATTAGGACAACATTCTTTTTTCTGTTACAAACCCTCACAGTTTATTTTTTCAGTCCAAGATCAAGTACCAGCACCTCCCATAAGGGATACCGCTTGGTTGATCTTATTGATAGTTTAAAATTAACCTTGCATGCTAATCACCAAGACTAAAATTTACCCCTAAAATTAACCAACAACAACTTCACTACACCCTGTTCCTCTACTCGGTTATCACCCTTCGGGGTACTCGCGAGATACGACAGGGGATAGAGGAGTTTTAGTTTAATAGGCATCCATCTAGCCGTTTTTCCTGTTGATTAAAAATAGTGACTCGAAAGCGACTTGGGGTAGAAGACCGTGGAGGGTCTCTAGGCGTTCTACGTCCTCCTTGTTGAGCACCGGGGCATTGGGGTTTGACCTGGGAGCTACGGGTGGGCTTTGCTCCCACTTTGTTGAGCGCACCAGCATTCCCTCTTTGACTTGAGAAATACTAGATTGGGGTAGTCACACCACCGAATCTAAAACTTAATCAAAGATCTCACCTCTAATAAAATTTATTAAAATTTACAAGATACATTGCAAAACATCCTACAAACACAGGTCACTGCTATTTATCTTTGCCTTGCTGTTCAAGGTTTTTACTGCAAGCACTTTCACATTTTATTTCACTGCAAGTTTTCCCTTTCAGTTTTCGCAAAATCTTGTGGTGGCATCTTTAATTCATTTGATTAAGTAATCACATTGTTTAGTAATCTGTAGATCTTGTGTAACACAATTGATTCATTTCGTTGCAACATTTTTTGGGTAAAAGTTTGATAATTGTTCCATTTATTCAATTTGTTCATAACATCTGATACAAGTGTGGATATTAATAATACTGCTTAACTGTTCATTCATTATTGTTTATATTGTTCATAGTATTCATTTGTCCATATTGTAACCTGTTTTGATTGGGATAACACCTAAACTGTGGGTTAATTAACTTAGATTTCAATTTCATTTGTAAGTTTGTAAAGTTGTAATTTATCCTCAGACTCCATTTGTTAATACGCACTAGTCTTCATTTATCTCAGGGTCTGCTTGTCATTAAAAGGAAATCTTTGCATTTGCATGATGCTTGTCATTCCTTAGATAGTATAAAGTCTTAGCCTCACAACCTTAATAAGATCCTTTAATTTTGTAATTAATTAATAAATCTGGAACTTAGTCTTCCGTAGGGATTTCCCCCCTTGGCTCTGTTGGGATCTTGCCTAAACGGAGGAGTTGTGGACTGTGGTGACAGTGGTCCCCAGCTCTTGCTTGCCCCCAAGGACACACATAGCAGGTTGTGACTTTCCTGTTCCTTAAAGTGTGAATTAGGCGGCAACATCTTTGGCGCCGTTGCCGGGGACAAGTCATTTGTCCTTGGTCTTGACATTAATTAAATAAGTTTAGATCTAATTCTTTAATTCTTCAATTTAATTCGTTTTTAAAGTGTTAATAAATTTTTTTGAAATAACCTTAATTTTTTTCTTTCTTTCTTTCTTTTTTTTACCCATATTGGAAGTTTACTTGTTCTCCAAGTGGCGACTCCACTTCAAAATATATAGTAAGGTATTCTACCTGGAGCCCTTTGGTTTGCTTAGCTCCCTCTTAGATCGTGAAAAGGCTTTTAGAGGAAGTTAAACAAACTTGCTCCCTGTAGAATCTTTACAAGTCTTGGAGAAGAAGCCAATTTCTAATATGCCTTTGCTGTTTATCTAAGTAAACCAACCTGAACAATGAATAATTATTATAGACCATGTGATTTCTCTAAAATTGTTGGTTACCCTCATGAAGTTCCAGAGAAAGCTATAGATAAGTTGTCTTCTTTTCAAGGAGACAATGTTACGAGTGCTAAAGCCCACATCAAAAATTTCAATTTATGTATTGCAAGATGGTGTATGGCACACAACCATGAGGATGTGAAGATGAAACTCTTTGTTTTGTCCTTAGAGGAAGAGGCCATTGATTGGTTTATGGAACATGATGATAACACGTTTAAAGACTTTAAGGGAATCATTGAAGCTTTTAATGATAAATGGGGAGATAAGAGGGATCACCATTCCTTGTTAACTGCCTTGCACTCTAGCCATAAGGAAGATAATGAAACAATGGAAGGATTTAACAAAATATTTAATGAATTGGTTAAGAGTCTCCCTCAAGATATTAAGCCTCCTGAAAAGGGCATCTTAATTTTCTACGTTCAAGCTTTTGAAGGGGAAATGAGATACCAGCTAAGGGATAAAGAGCCTACAAATGTTAGGGAAGCACAAGACAAAGCTATTAAAATAGATAAGAATATGCAAGATTCGGGGAAATCAAATGTTCTTGGGTTTTCAAAGGAAGTTAAGAAAGTTCAAAAACAAGAACCCCAAGGTGACTCTATCAAAGAGCTCGCCTGATTGATTAAGCAAATGGAAGAAGTCTATATTAATCAATTATCATTTATGCATAATAAGATAGTTGCCATGGAAAAAGATAAAGGTAATAATCATAAGACAAATGATAGATGGCAAAAGGGTCTCCTTAAAGGACCCCCTTATCAAAGACAAGAAAGACCTCCAGAGCCTATGGAAGCAAACAATTGGTTTGATGATTCAGTAATCCCTTATTGTAGGGCTTGTGATGATTCACATGAGGAAGGGACTTGTCCCATTTTCTTTCAGATTATAAATGAAAAGTTAGCAGCTAGAGAAAGAATGGAACAGGTTAATATGGTTGGTCATGAATGTGTGTTTGACAATAATGAGGATTTATTGGATTCAGTAGAAGATAGTAAGGACATGGTTTGCATGACTAGAAATATGGACAAAGTAGAAGAAACATGTGACCATGAACTTACCCCTAAACAAAGTATATTTTCAAGTAATAATTTGAGTATGGATTCAGGGGGTTGGATCAGTAATGTAAAGGTTCCAGCCCAAAAGGATAAGCCACCCAAGGCTTTAGTAAGTTCTCCTCAAGTCAGTAAAGTGTCAGACCATTTTCAGAATGTTTTAAAAGAAAAGAAGGTCGAGGCATGCCAGAATGAATTAGTGTTTTTTTAGAATGTGGACAGTGTATATAGTGGAAAGGATCATGTTATTTTTGTTAGCTTCCCGGAAAATATAAAGGATGGAATCAAAATAAAGGAAGTTAACAAAATATGGCATGAGCAGTTTTTTGATAGTGTGGACTTTTGGCAAATTTTCAAAGATGTGAGGCACTATCAAAGTCACAAGAAACAGGAAAGGGTCAAACGAGCCACAAATAAGGTTTTTCTTCAAAAAGATAAATACTTGGTGTCCTAAGGGACACTCTCTGTAATGTATCTCTAACCCTTTTCCTTGAATTCTTTTAACAGCTTTGTATTATTTCATTCTTTGAAATTATTTATGCATATATGTATGATCATTGTGTCGTCATTTCATTTATTCATTATTGATTATTTATTGGTTTCTACATGAGGACTTATGTTGGTTATTGGTGAGAATTTGTGGTTGGAAAGTCTGGAGTTCTCGTATGCTCTCCGATGATCGAACACACGTCCCCAAGTTGGAGCCAGATGTTGCCCACCTATTTCAACTAGGTGGCAACCACATGTACATTCTGTGCAGTTTGTACCATGGAAAAATCTTAGGGATTTTTCACTCAGCAGGGCAATTATGCCCCTTTTGTACACGAAATGTCCGCTCCCCTGCGTGGGATAATTAATGTAACTTTATATGTCATCATGGGTCATTCCTCTAAGGATGTCACCATGGACTTTATTATCAAGGAAGTCCTCTTCACTGAGTGTTTTTTTTCCCCTTCCAGTTAATTTTGTTAATTAACAATTTTAATTGGTTAGGTTTTTCACTCACAAATCCTCCAAAGTGGTGAATTGGCGTTCTGATAATCAAGCCCATGAGGTGGCTAAGGTTTCAAGTTGTTGTCTATGACTATGCTAGCCATATCTTGTAGTCTTGCGGAATTTCGTTAGGATTTTAATTTCTATTTTGATTTTGATTTTTTCTTAATTAATTAACTTTACCATTTGGTGGATAATTAATTAAGTTTTGATGTAATAATGTAATCTCTTGAACCTTGGCATTTTGTAATAGGGGCTATGAATGCAAATGAAAATGCTATGACACCCCCTAAGCCATTGGTTCAAGTCTCATGTCATTCTGACAAGGAGTTAGGAAGTTAGAGCAATTTTAGTTACGACAAGATATTTTTTCGTAGGAAATCAATTTAATTTCCAAGGGTGAAAAATTAAATTATTTGATTTTGAAGGAAAAAAATCAAATAAGGCCATGGTAATTAAGTTTGGGGGTGGCCAAGCATAGTCAATTTTTATGGTCAAAATAAATGTCTGAAGATCTCCTAAGTGGGGCGTCCCTCTTGTCTTAATAAAAGATAAAAAATAAAAATAAAATAAAAAATAAAAAATTAAAGAGATAAAAAATTAAAAAATTAAGAAATAAAAATAGAAAATAGAAAATAAAAAGATAAGAATACAAAAATATAAGATTAAAACTTGAAAATAAAATTAAAAGATTAAAAAATAAAAAGATAAAAATAAAAAATAAAAGATAAAATAAAATATTAAAAGATTAAAAAATAAAAGATAAAAAAAAGATTTAAAGATAAAATACAAAAAGTAAAAGATAAAAAGATAGAAATTTTAAAAAATAAAAGATTAAATAAAATATAAAAAGTAAAAGATAAAAAATAAAAACAATAAAAAATCAAAATAATGAAAATTAAAATTTGAGTCAAAAGGGGGCCCCACTTGAGTCATGGAAACCCTAAATCTAAGGGTTAATCTTTATTGTGACATGAATCTATCTTTTTTACCATTGATTTGAAAATACACCCTTGCTTATGATTGGTAGATGGCTTGCAAAGTCAACAAACCTAGATCTAGTGGTGGAGATCTAATCTAGATCTAGATCTAATCTTGGCCATTGATTTTCAAGGGATTGAGGTTGCTCCTCAACTATATAATGAGGGTCTTACTCCCTCATTTGATAACCTCTCTCATGCTATTGTTATGCTGCTAAAATCTTTCCCTCTTCTCCTCTCATATTTTCTCAAGCATTTGGCCCAAGCCTTTTGCCATTGTTGTATTAAATCTTGCCCTAGTTGGATTATAATAAAAGAAAGCTTTGGAGGGATATTGTGTCGTCATTCTACATTTCATGCATTTTTTGGTGAGGTAACTTGCATATGTGCTTATTTGATTTGCATTTGTATTAGCTTAGATAGCTTTCCACAAAGTATTTTGTGGAGGGATTTGTAAGTAGAAGTATTTCTGCTTCCATTTGTGAGTTTTTAATAAGATTTATTAAAGTATTTTGGTAGATTTATTGGGTACTCACCTTTTTGCTTACATTTTGCAACTCTCTCATAAGTTTATTTACAGGTTTTCCAAGCCAAGGACATCTCTCCAAGGGTTTCTTTTTTCAAAATTTCATTTCGGCCATTTTTCTTTTTCCTTCATAAAACTGGGTTTTATTCACTGTATAGTGAATATAACCCTTGTTTTAGGGCTTTCATCCATTATATATTAGTATAAAGCTTTAAATCTGCTATTTATATGTCATTTTCATCCCAAAAACGTTCATTTTTAACCACTAAAATTTTAGTTTTTCCAAATTTTTAAGTTCAGTTTTTTTTTATAAAATTTCTGGGTTTTACAATAATCTGTGCTAACTTTCTGATTCAGTTTTCTGCAATAATTTCCAGCAAGTAAAGTTGCTGGTTTTTTGCAGGTTTATGCACAGAAGAGGGGGTTATGCCGCCCAAAATTGCCTAGAAAAAACCCATAAAAAGTTTTGGTCCAAAAAGGACTCAAAAAACCACTTCTTCTCTTCTCTTCTAAAGGATTGTAAACCCCAAAAGAGAAGTTCTCTTTGGGGTATTCTCT
Source organism: Pseudotsuga menziesii (assembly GCA_001517045.1). NCBI lineage: Eukaryota > Viridiplantae > Streptophyta > Pinopsida > Pinales > Pinaceae > Pseudotsuga > Pseudotsuga menziesii. Next base: position 10,320 of record LPNX011184917.1, read on the forward strand.
GCTGTAAATATGTATACGAATAGTGTAGAGATAGCTTAGAAACTAGTTGTTTAGATTTATGCAAGTTTATTTCTGTTCACCCACCTTCCCTTAAGGGATTGAAGTGAGGTTAGGATAACTAGTTTTATTTTCTGTTCACCCACTATCTTTGTCACAGAGATTGTTGTGTGGTTAGGATTTTGTTTTAGCTAACTGTATTTAATTTGTACTTCTGTTAAAAGGGTAACCATACAACCCACTAATCCGGTGTATCCTCTGCCCACTTGTCATCTCCCTTTAGGGACTTCAAGATGGGTATGAAAAGCAGGATAAGTGGGGGCTTAGCTTAATTAGGACAACATTCTTTTTTCTGTTACAAACTCTCACACTTTATTTTTTCAGTCCAAGATCAAGTACCAGCACCTCCCATAAGGGATACCGCTTGGTTGATCTTGTTGATAGTTTAAAATTAACCTTGCATGCTAATCACCAAGACTAAAATTTACCCCTAAAATTAACCAACAACAACTTCACTACCCCCTGTTCCTCTACTCGGTTATCACCCTTCGGGTACTCGCGAGATACGACAGGGGATAGAGGAGTTTTAGTTTAATAGGCATCCATCTAGCCGTTTTTCCTGTTGATTGAAAATAGTGACTCAGAAGCGACTTGGGGTAGAAGACCATGGGGGGTCTCTAGGCATTTTACGTCCTCCTTGTTGAGCACCGGGGCATTGGGGTTTGACCTGGGAGTTACGGGTGGGCTTTGCTCCCACTTTGTTGAGCGCACCAACATTCCCTCTTTGACTTGAGAAATACTAGATTGGGGTAGTCACACCACCGGATCTAAAACTTAATCAAAGATCTCACCTCTAATAAAATTTATTGAAATTTACAAGAGACATTGCAAAACGTCCTACAAACACAGGTCACTGCTATTTATCTTTGCCTTGCTGTTCAAGGTTTTTACTGCAAGCACTTTCACATTTTATTTCACTGCAAGTTTTCCCTTTCAGTTTTCGCAAAATCTTGTGGTGGCATCTTTAATTCATTTGATTAAGTAATCACATTGTTTAGTAATCTGTAGATCTTGTGTAACACAATTGATTCATTTCGTTGCAACATTTTTTGGGTAAAAGTTTGATAATTGTTCCATTTATTCAATCTGTTCATAACATCTGATACAAGTGTGGATATTGTTAATACTGCTTAACTATTCATTCATTATTGTTTATATTGTTCATAGTATTCATTTGTCCATATTTAACCTGTTTTGATTGGGATAACACCTAAACTGTGGGTTAATTAACTTAGATTTCAATTTCATTTGTAAGTTTGTAAAGTTGTAATTTATCCTCAGACTCCATTTGTTAATAGGCACTAGTCTTCATTTATCTCAGGGTCTGCTTGTTATTAAAAGGAAATCTTTGCATTTGCATGATGCTTGTCATTCCTTAGATAGTATAAAGTCTTAGCCTCACAACCTTAATAAGATCCTTTAATTTTGTAATTAATTAATAAATCAGGAACTTAGTCTTCCGTAGGGACTTCCCCCCTTGGCTCTGTTGGGATATAGCCTAAACGGAGGAGTTGTGGACTGTGGTGACAGTGGTCCCCAGCTCTCGCTTGCCCCCAAGGACACACATAGTAGGTTGTAACTTTTCTGTTCCTTAAAGTGTGAATTAGGCGGCAACAGACCCTTCTTGGACTCCTTCTTACCCTTCGCTGCTAAAGCCACATTCTCCTCTTCATCTTTGCTATGAGATGAACTCCCCTATAGATACCCTCTACAAGTCTCCTCTTATATGAAATCGTCCCAAAGACGATTCCATGTGGGCATATGCTCATGAGCAATCACTGACTCCACAAATACAATCCATGGCTTTGTCACATCATTCATAGTTGTGCGAAGCAACTCAACATCCAATACTCTCTCCCCACCGCTCCAAGCTCATCTCGAACCTGTTTAATCCTAGTAAGGTAAAAAACCATGTTCTCCCCCTTGTTCATTCGAGTACTCTTCAGCTTCTCCCTTAACACCATTTTCTGATTTTCATTGGAACTCTGGTATAAGTTGGTAAAAGCTACCCGCATATGATGAGCATAGTCTTTCCCAAATATATGTGATATAACATGGTCTTTTATGGCATCAAGTATGATTCTTTTTGCTTCAGTGTCTTGCTTGTCAAATACAGCCTTATCAACTGCAACTGTAGAAACTGTGACTGGATTGGCAAAGGTATTGTTTACTATGTCCTATAATTCATTCTCCTACACTATCAACACTATTCTAGTCTTCTGTGGGCTAAAATTAATTGCCCCATCCAACCTGTCTTCTAACCTAATTTCGGTAGCCATCACTGCAAATCAGCCCAAGAACTTGTTTCTTCACAAAACCCTGTTTTCTCTTATTCCTCCAAGTCTGAAATTTCATTTTGAGTTTCAGTTTCATCGTTTCACTTCAGCTCTGCTACCATGAAAATTTTGGAACCCCAATCCGGTTTCAATTTTAGTTTCACTACATGTAGTTTAATGTCCAAACTCCAACATCCATAATCAAATTATAATTAAAAATTCACTTTTGCTTGAAACACATGGAACTATTTCAACATAAGCAACTCAGAAATTTAAATGGCAACCAACTTTTTCACACTCAAAAAATTAGAACAGCCAACACACATGAAATTTAGACTCAAAACTTTGACCAAAATGGTCTAGGAAAAATCCCAAAGGGAAAACCTGTATTCATAGAGAGATTTTTATTTCTTCAGGCAAATTTACAAAAATAGAACAATAGTACTTATCTCCCTTTCTTCCTTGAAATTTGTTCCAAAATTAATCTGACTAGTTGCTGTACAGAATACCCAGAAAATCGTGTTGTACGGCCTCACACATGTGGTTGTACGACCCTCAAAATTTGTGCTTGCTCACTGCCTAGAAAATTGTCCCAGATTTTGCCTATATGACCTGTTGTACGACCACCATTAAATCCACAGTACGACCTGCAATAAATGTTGTACAACCTCCTCGAAATTCATGCCAGATTTAGCATGTATGCTTTGGAATACATGCAACACCAATCTTCCTTGAAATTCATGCCCAATTCAATAGTACGGTCTCACATGTGTGCAACATTAAATGCAGAAAATTTTCCTCAAGTTTTGTGCCCAAAATTATGTTCCTGATTTTTGTTCCCTCCTCGATTTTTGTGCATTATTCTTCTTGAAATTTGTTGTACATAACTGCCCTTGCATTGGGATTTGTGCCATCTCCATAGTCTTGGAAATTGTGCCAAATATTCTCTCTCTCTCTCAAAGGTCGACTTCTCTCAAACCCTTGTTTTCTTGTCTTGCTCTCATCCTCTCAAAATTCTCAATTGTGAAAGTGAACAATGATTTCTCTCCGTGCCTTTCCCTAGCCTTTTTGTTTGAGTAACCACCACAAATCAATGGCCAAGATTAAAAACATAACTAAATGAGATCTAGGGCTCATGTTAAATCTCACTTTTCTCATTAAAAGCATTTAACTCATTTTTAAATAATAATTGAGACATTATTACTCACCCATCTTTTTAATTCTCATAAAGTCACATTTAAAATATTTAATAACTCAAACTTACTTTCTAAAGTCACTTTATAAACATAAAGTCATTTTCACTTAAAAAATAATAGGGACCACAACTTTTAAGTGTTCATATACACCCCAAGGCATCACAAGGTGAACAAACACTTCCTTGGTAATTTTTCAACAGGCATTATATAGTACGTGGATCATAGTCACCTCTAGATCTAGATCTCACTAACAACTTATCAATGGACAGGTATGACGACTCATAAAGTGATAAGAATAACAACTCACATGAGAGGAGATCTAGGACTTTGTGATTTCATAGGGACTTATAGTCTAACATTCCCCCTCTTAATAAAAAATCTGAATAATCATACTAGTAAAGTGACAACAACTGGTATCATATTCAATCTAAAACTTTTGAACTATGCTTCGATGAAGATATGCTTGGAAAACCGCCAATCTAGATGTTGAAATTTGAATGAGAGCTGAAATTTTTGAAGTGAAAAGCTGCCATGTCTAAACATTTCTTTATTTTGCTAGAAGAAGCTAGTGTCTTCTGCTAATTTGGTGAACAAATAGGATTATCGAATGCTCTCTGAATTTAGACACAATAAGGTGTCGAACATCCCATGAATAGTCGAATAGTTTGTTCAAGAGACCAGTTTACATGTTGGAATTCTCAAATGATGATTTGATGATTTGAAGAAGAGCTCATGATGCCATACTAAACTCCCCTGATTTGATTTGTAGATTAGTTGCTGACCAATTGTTTGATTGAATTGTTGATTGATGGGAGTTTGAATCTTGAAGCGTGACTATCATCAATAGTATTTCTCCCCCGTTAGTTACAAGGTGAAAAGAATATGTAAGGGATACAAGCTTGTGCTTTTGGATTCTCCTACAATAGCTGAATTTTGATGCCATGCATTTGGTGGTTTTGGTTGACCACTAACCATTTTCACCCGAGCTTGTTTCTTCAATGTACTACCCCCTTTGAGGTGCAAGAGAGTACCTTAAATAATTGATTGGAGTTTGTTTTCATTTGTAGATTTACCATTCAAATGTTTCTTTAACCGTGTTTGAACTAGACGGTAAAAATTCTGCAACTTCTTGACTTCTTGGTTCCAGCACCAAGAACTTATCCATTCATAGCGAATTGTTTTCTTTTTATCCTTCTTCTTTCTACATTTATCTGAGTGATGATTTGTATTCCCACAATGGTAACAACAATGGAGATCAAAACATTCCGTTTCCAAATGGCCAACTCTATGACAATGCTAGCATTCAAGATTTTGCTCATGGTTTTTATCTTCTACTGTATCATCAATTATTTAAATAACTTCTTCGTTAACTTTTAGAGCCTTCAAATTTTCATCAAGAAATCATGCACTCACACACTGAATTGGTTTGGAGTAATATGAAACATGACAAGTGTTGTCTTTTTCATATCCTAATCTATATCGATTTTTGTTGAAGTGTAATCCTTCCCAAGGCTTGCTGATTGTCTTAAAAAGATCATGTTGTACTTAATGATGTCCTTCATATTCACATTCACTGTTGCTATTGTCACTCTTTGCTTCTACTTGTGACTCATCTTCAAAACTTGTGTTCGTCAATTTATTGCTTATCATTGATTCCTTGTTATCATCAATCTTATCTTTTGGTGCATCAGTTTCAACCAATAGGTCATTTGCATCACATTTAGCATCAGTTGTTTGCATTAGATCATCTGTGTTGCAAATTGCATCAACCACGTGCATTCTTACCTTTTCTTGCTCCTTTTCAATTAACTTTAGTTGAATTGCTTCAATCAATTTGTTTGTCAAGATCAACAATCCAGCTATCCAATGCATGTAACGAGCGTTGTAATGGAGTCTCATAGTCTCATAGTCATCATCCCTATCCATGTTAGATATAAGGGACTCTTCATCACTTGTATCATGCTCCTAACTATACCTTTCCTCCTCCGGATCATAATCATCTTCTTCAGAAAAAAGGTCACAAGACAACAAACCTTCCAAACTATTATCATTATGCTCATTACTAATTTCATTATAAGTTTCATTATAATCTTTTGTAATGGTTTCATCTTGAGGTAAATCTGGGTTATAAGTGTGATCATCATCATTGAAATAATCATGAGAGAGTCCCCAATCTTAAATTTTTTTTGTTAGTGTGATATGAGGAGGGTCTATTGCCACCTTTCATGCACCTGGGCGGTTAGATTGTCATGGAAGAAATCTTCAAGCCACTTGGTGCGTCGTTGTGGGAAAGTCTCGAGTCAAGTACTGTCACTTGATCTTGACTCCTTCCTTTAGGCAAAATCCTAACGAAGCCAAGGGGGGTAGACCCTATTTGGTTGCTAAGGCTTATTAAGTGTTTAGTGATGGATGAACAAGTTATTTAGGATTTTTTAGAAGGTAAATACTGAAACCAGATATTGCAACAACAATTTAATCCACAACATGAAATTATAATCAATCAACGCATGAATGAACTCCAAGCAAATGATTGTACGATATAGAATAAGAGACCAATGTTGAAAATGCAGTCACAAAATTGTAGTGCTGAAAATGTGTTGCAATTGTTCTTGGTCAGTTTTAGCTTGTTGATGAGATGAGTGGATTAATGAGGGAGGGGGGTTAAAGATATACCACGAAGGTACAGTGAATATGTCCAGACTCACTAAGTGTGGTAGCACACAAGGAAATGTGGGATGAGTGGAGTCACGGGGGGATGTCCAACACTACACCACAAAGGATGTAGCTTGATGAGACCCTGTGGTTTTTTTTTAGTTGTTCCTACTTCCTCTGTACAATTTCCCCATACGAAGCAAAACACAACGCAGGATTTTCGTTGTTGTGAGGTGAATTGAAAGTGTGAAGATTAATTAAATTAGTCACTTCGGTTTCTTTTGATGCATCCAACTGGTCGTTCAAACCGCAGAGTTGCAAAGCATACACAACGGAGCCTTGGTAAAATTTTAAGAATTTTATAGCGAAATTTTCTTGATTAGAAAGGAAAAACCCAAGAATCTCTTTCCAGTTCAGCACTCGGGCAGGACCTTGTCTGTGAACCATACTCGGGAAAGCAAGGGGGTTTATTTAGAATCAAAATTCACAAAAAAGAAAGGTTTTCTAATTCCTACGCTGCGCAAATCTTTTACCTTTCGGTATAACACAGTGGGTTTGTATTTGTATAACTTTGAAAAAATAAGGATGTAGTGAATATAAACTTATCAAAGTATACATATATGCAAAAGGAACTAAACAAAACAAAAACACTAGGATCATGAAAAATGACACCGACACAAATCCCCTAAGGGGGATGGGGAGTGGGCTCTGAAGAGCCTACTTGGAAAACCTTTTATTAGCTTGTTACAAAGTGCTTGAAGAAAAATTCACTTTGGTCCTTGTTATCTGGGATCCAAAGGCCTCCAATATTGCATAAATTTCACTAAAAGTGAAACGAGAAGCTGGGGAGGCCCCAAATGGCCCAAATCTTCGAAATTTAGCTAGAGCTTCCTTCTCTTTTTAGTCCAACCTGTGAAAATCAGCAAGCTATTAGTCCTAAAATATGCTCAAAAACACTTTAAGAGTGTCCTTGAACATCGACAAAAAAAATCTAAAAAAAATTCTAAGTTAAAACTAAAGCAAAATGTGCAAAAATAACCAAGGAAAGCAAGTTTTCCTTGGGATCTTGGCTTGCTTTTTGGGAAGCCAATATGATGAGCACTACGTTGCTAGATTTGAAAATGAAAGTGCACACTAACTTGACTTTCCAAGCTTAATATTTTCTAGAAAATACAACTTGTGAAAGGAAGCGTGATTAAAACTAGATCTAAATGAAAATGAGACCTTTGAATGCTTAGATCTAGAAAACTAAACAGATCTACGTAAGATATAAATTTGAAAAGTAGATCTGAAAGGAACAAGTAACTGGGAGAGTGTTTTAATTTTAAAGAAGAGGAAGAGAAGTAGATCCCGGTTTGTTGCCGAAAAGATCAACCAAGGAAAGCCTTTTCGTGGAGTATCGAGGGACAATGTCTTGTAATTTTGTTGGAAATGGAATGGAGTCAATCTAGATCCACACCTTCTCCACACTAGGCAACCTGAAAGCTAAATCAAAATCTTGCAAACAACCCTGTGAGATTTGGATATACACATGCAAAGAGATCATAATAACATGAAAATGAACTTATTTAACATGTAGTTCTTAAATCTCTAAACGTACATAACAAAATAGAAATGAGTAAGTAATCCTACTTACAAATCTCTACTCCTATTGATTCAGAGGAATCCTTCAAGGCTAGTACAAAGATGAAGCAAGAATTGAGAAAAAGTAAGATCATCTCATTAGCAACATAACAATGGTACTCCAAACACAATAGCCCTACACAGTTTAGCCTCCAAAGCTTCTTTATTCTCAAGCAAAATAAGAAATATCACAGTATTACAATAGAAAACCAGCTCTTCATCCAACTCTAACTAGTTCAAATGAGATAGGTGATGCTTTATTTATAGCTAGGCCCAAAGGGGGCACATCCATCATTGGCAGAGAGAGGTCAAGTTTGTGGAGATGATTGAGAGATGAGTGTAGTTTGAAGTGGAGTGGAATTGAGGAGGTAGGCGTCACCTCTCAAGAGGTGAGCCACCTCTCCTAGCAACCTTCACCAACCCATTCAAATCCTGCCACTTCACCCAAACGTGAGGATGAGAGAGGGGGACGCATCTCTTAACCAAGCGTGAGCTAGCCACCTCTCTCACCTACCCAAGGTTGATGTATTCCTCATGGAGAGAACTTGCCTACCCCACTGGGAGCTGATGCCATTGATTGCAATCAATTCCAACCACTTTCCACTGATTTAGGAATTGACGATTTTTCTCCATTTTCGTTTTTTTTCTTCTATTTTTAATTGATTTTTTAATTTTTTGGAGAATTTTTCCTTAAGTGATAAATTTATCACTCAAAACTAAGGAAAAGTGAGTTTATCGGTGAAATGAGTGATCTGAGTTAGAAAATGAGCACCCCCATGGAAAAATACAACCCCTAAGCACACTTTTATTACATTTATAATTTTTCCAATTAAACTATTAAAAAATAGCCCAAGTTTACGGGAAAAATTATTTTTCTCAAAAATTAAAATAAAACCTAGGGGGACCTAGCACATGTCTATATGACGCAATATTAATGTTTAGTACGTTTATAAACATTGACACATAGACTGTTATAACCTCCTAAATCCTACCACCAAGGCGACTACTCCAACTTTGGAGGTATGAGTGAAAAACTCGAAAATTATTAGTTGTTTGCTCAACAACAAATAATTACCAAGGGAAAAAACAATTTGGGCTAGTCGGCTTGACTTCTAAGTCTAGGAGACTGAATATTTTACATAATTCACCATGCTAGCACATTTATTACAACTCCCCCAAGGGGGTGTGAACATGTGGTATAAGAAAATTTAAAATTTTCCCAGAAAAGGCCTGGCGGACTTTTGAATTCTGAAGAATGAACAAGTATACTTGTTCTACTTTGCTGGCTCACTTGAACACTCCACCAAGTACAACTTAGGTGGTCACAGGGTCTTCAACAATGTCTTCAATCGAAAGTCCTTCAAATACCTCTTCAATGGGATGATCATAATTTTTTTTTATTGTGATCTCTTGGGGGTAGCACCCAATACCTATCATTTTCTATCCTAATGAGACGAAGTAGTTTAGGGTCTTCCTCATGATACTCTATCCAGGGCAAGGAAGCGGAAAGAAACTTTTCCAGGAAACTGTCCAAATCTTCCATGTCAGTCTCTCCTGTATGCCACTGCCTCAAGAATATTCTAAGGAAGCTTGAAAGGGAAGTAATACCTTTATTTGGAAGACCATTGAGATACCATTCATAAGCATTTCCTTGTAGAGTACTAACAAACATGTCCATCATATTATCTTCATACAAAACATTGAAGTCGGCCAAAAATTCAAGGAAAGATATGACATGCCGAACCTTTGCATGCTTATTTCCCCAAAAGATAGGTAGAGGACTAAATATATCTTCACCATTATGATAATTAGGAAAGCTTGGGATGTTTGAGAAGTTGATGGAAGGATATTCACTAGTAATCTGAGCTCTTTCCTTGTCCATAATGTTTACTCAACAACAAGCATTTGATATAAACATGGAGTTGTCAAAATAATGAGCTTTGAATATTTTTCTATGTTGCATAGGCTCATCTACACACAATCAATCTAAGCAATTTACATGAGAAACAAGGGTTTTATCCCTTCAGTGGAGTCGCCATGTGAAAAGAAAAATATGCATCATAAATCTTTCACAATTTTTTTCTTTTTTTTTGTAAAAAGGAAAAAGGGTTAGTGGAGTCACCAAATGAAAAATAAAGAACTAATTTAAGCATTCATCAAATAAAGAAAAAACAAAAAAGAAAGAAAACAAAAGTCGTAACCTGGGAATAAAAAGATTTATCCCCGACAACAACACCAAAAGAATGTTGCCGCCTTACACACACCCAGGGGTTAGGGAAACATAAATCTTCAAGCTGCTCGATGCGTCCTTGGGGGCAAGTCTCGAGCCAGGTTTTGTCACCTGATCTTGACTCCTCCGTTTAGGCAAACTCCTAACAAATCCAAGGGGTGTATTCCCTAGAAAGAGTTGCTAAGGTTCTTTGTTACGATTTGGTTGTTAAAAATGGAAGTAGGTTTTTTAGGAGTTTTGATAAATCACTACTGGAACAAGCTACTTGCAAGTAAAATTAATATAACAACAACATGCAAATAGATATGGAAATTACATCATAAATGACTTGAAAGCAAAATATGAAATTGAAGATAGTGCTAGTGCCAAATGGAGTCAAAATAACATAATGCTGCTAAAAGCGGTAAATGTATTGCAAATGGAGTCTTGGTTACTTTTAGTTATTAAGGATGAGCGAATTAGAGGGAAAGTGGATTCTTGATATACCAAATGGTCCTTGGGAATATGTCTGTATTTCAACCCAAGTGGCTTCACACAAGGACGTGTGGGATAGATGGAGTTAAGGGGGGATTTCCAATACTACACCAACAAGGGTGTAGCCTGACGGGGCCCCACAGTCACTTTTTAGTGGTTCCCACTTCCTTTGCAAAAATTCCCCACAAGCCTTGAGTTTTGATAACGCCAGATTTCTATTATGTTTTCAAGGGATGTTGATTTATTAATGTGAGTTTGCTTAGTTAGATGTGAGAAATCAATTAGTGCACATTCCTACTTTTGATTATCCTAAAACTCAATGCAAACCTGCGATGTGAAAGAGCATACACTGGAATGAAAAATTGTTTATTCCAAGTTGATATTGTAAAAACGAAAAAAATAAAACTTGTGAGACTAATTACTACAACCAAGAGTCTCTTTCAGGCCTAAAGGTCGTACTTAGGAGAGCAAGGCTGGATAAGTGTTCACTGTTCGTTAATTTGTCCAAAATGAAAGAAAGAAAACTAAAACTAAGTAAAGAATACAACCTGTGAAGGTGGATTGTGTGCATGTGTTGTCAAAACAAAACGTTAGAGAAAAGGCAAACCATAAAAAGACACTGCGAGACCCCCCAAGGGGGGTGGAGTGTGGGATCTATGTATCCCACTTGCTTTTTATTAATTTGTATTTACAATGCTTAAAATAGATACCACTTGGTCCTTATAAACTTGGATCCAAGGGTTTAAAATGCCGGAAATTGAAAATATGAAGAAAGGAGAAGCCTGGAGCCTAGGATGGCCTAATTTTAGTGAAAATTTGCCATAGTGCCTCTCTATTCTTTCGTTAAACCTGCAAAACTAGCAAGAAAACAAAGTAAAAAGATGGCGGTATGAACATGTGGGGTATCCAATCAAGGAATTCCACTCTCTAACTTAGATAACCTGCAATTTGAAAGATTTGTTTCACATAAACAAGAAAGGTGAGTTCCTAACAATGAATTGAAAAATCACACTATTCAACCAAGAAATGTATGAACTTTTCAAATTCAAGGAAAAAAATCATAAAATCTACTACATAAGTGCAATAGATCTCACCAAGCAAAACATTTTTCTTCTTTGGCCTCCAATGGCATATGCAAGCAATGCAAAATAGGAGCAAGCTATCCACAATGAGCAACACACTAGATCTCCCCCAAAGATTTTTTTCTATTATTCACAATGGCTGGAAATTACAAATTGGTTCTAAAAAATGAGAGCAAGAATAGCAAGAGATCTTGAGAAAGAAGAGGGATTGTAACCCAAATGAGGAGAAGAAGCCTCCTTATAAAGGACAAGTGAAGGAGGAGAGCCCATTTGCATGTTTTCCACTTGTCACACAAGAGGGGGGGGAGCTCATGAAGGGAGAGTGTGCCCACCCTGGGAGACCACTTCAATCTTTTGTCACATTGGGGCCATTTTTCCTGATTTTCTTGTCTGACTTATGAAAATATGTCTCAAACCTTGTCAAAACTCAACGGATTGACTCCAAACTTGGTCCAAGGGTGTAGGGGGTATCATGCCATTGATTTTGAGTACCCATATCCCTATTTATGGGCATTAGGAGCTACTTATCCTTCTTTACATTAGAACTTTTTTTTGTCCCGAGGGACATTTTTTAATTACAAAAAATTAAAACATCCTATGTAAAACCTAATGAAATTCCACAAGACTCTAGATAATGTCTAGCATGGTAATATAGAACATTCCTAGCCCTTAATCACCCCGTATAATCAATCACTAGAATGCATTTCACCACTTTGGGGAAAATTTTGAGTGAAAAAATTAGATAATTAAAATCACTAAAAAGGAATTTTAATTAATCAAGGGAAAAAACACTCTATTAAAGGACTTCCCTAATGATAAATTCCTAAGCAATCAAGTTTTACAAGAAACAACCCTCATGCTGACATATCATTACAAAATTCTCCACAAGGGTGCATAAATTTCATGGAGAAAAGTTAAGAGGAAAAACTGCCTCGCTCGAAAAACTTTGTCAATTACATCTTGATCATCTTCATGGTACACAGTACATGGTTAACCACCTAGTTGGTTAGGTGGTTAACAGGAACAATCCTCCCAAACAAGTGGATGATGAAGACAATGATTAGAGAGAACCCATGAAAAGCCCTAAGTTAGACATCATATATTGTTTGCGCAACACATTCAAGGCATCACAAGCCCATTCAATCTTTTCCACATGCTTGGAAAGACAATATCCTTCAGAATCTGAAGATCGATAGTCTTAAAGAGACTTTGTGCTACTTCAAACTTCGTATTCAGGATTCAAGGCCACATTGGAGGGAGTAGAAGTTGAGTAATTATAAGTCCTTCAACTATGACACCAAGGACTTGTACAATATATTGAAACATGAGAGCCCTATTTCTTTGTGCTTAAGTGGGATGTGGGGGATTGGTGACTCTAAGGAAAGGCCACAAAAGAGATGCCAGATTCTTGAAAGGTACAAAGCTCATATAAATACAGATTTAGGATTGGGTGGTGCTCCATCAAAGTTAGTGGTTAAAGCAATAATTAGTAACTAAATTATTTGCGATCCATTATGTGTTCCTTGCCAAAAAGAAGAAACATTGGGGCATGTCTTATGGAGGTGTCCAATTGCCAAGACCTTCTAGGCATGGTTTCAAACCTTCAAGCACAACATGTTTACTTGCTCACAACCCATCAACTTGTAGAGGACCTCTCTTAAGAGATGCTTGGATGATCATGAATTGTTACAAAGAATTATCACATATGAAGCAATTTTCTGCTAATGCTTTCCTTTGGAAAAGACAATGCACAACAACTTTTCAAAGAAACTATTCCCACCTACTGTTGGATGGAATGAGAGCATTCAAAAATGACCTAAGACTCCATGTCAAAGATAAATTGATGTTGTGAAAGGATGTAGATTCCTTGCCTTGTGGGGAACATGCCCACATGTTAGCCTTCCTATAGTTCATTTGAAGAGGATCTTCATGTGACTCTTGTGGCTATCAGTTGTAACTCTGGTGTTTATTTGAAGTAATGGATGTTGCATTTCCAACAAACCAAAATAGAAAGATTTAAATGAAATGGCCTATGAAAAGTCATGGGATTCAATAGTTTTTTTCACAAAAAAAACCTTGTAGAGAAACCTAAGGATGCTTCCCCACATTTGTGGATGGCATCCCTAGTCAACTTGTCGGTGTAAACTAGTGTGCCCCATCTAAGAGGATTCAAACCAAACATATGATGACACAAAACTAACCAAATGCCCAACAACATTGGCTACAACTAGTTGAGTTAAATCTTTGAAATAGATTCTGTTCAATATAAAAAAAGCACTAAATGCATTATAGGCATTTTAGAACCTAATCATGTAATAAAATTACATTACACTTTTCTTTCATTCTAAATTAAAAATTAAAATTAAATCCATTATAAATTAAAAAGTTTGAGAATTGAATTGCTTTAATTTGACTAAAAATACCATGTAAACTTCTAACTAGTAAAATAGAATGTTTACCACCATTTCATAAATAGGCCAATCAAGTTACTTACATTGACCGACTTACCTCTTCAAGAATGCATCCCCGAATGCACGAGAAAGAGAAAGAAGACCACCAACCCTCCAAGTTCCTTCAACGTTTACCACCTTCAAGACACACAATGCACCATTATTATTGATATAAGCTCAATAAAAACGAATTCTTCTAGCCAAAGTGCACCACTAACTTGGAAAAGTCATCTAATGACAATAGGTAGAATCATATAATAACATTTGGTAGAAATATGCTTGTGGATGAGTCATAGGCCTCATAGACATTATATAGAAAAGTTATAGCCATTGAAGTTGGGTGGATCTAGCCATTGAATTTGGGTGAATCTTCAAGAAGTATAGTATAGAGATTGTTGGAAACATGATATCTAATCAACTTGTAGACGAGGAGAATTTCTAGAAGTCCATGCTAGGACTTTTATTAAAATTATCAACTAGCATATCAAAATTATTACATAAGAAGCTACAAGATAAAAGCATTTATTATTATGTTTAAATAATGAGTTTTCTCTTCTCTCGTCTATATTTTTTACCAAGTAAATCATAATATTTGGAACTGGATTTCAGGATAATGCCATCATTTTCAGAGGGTTTCTCAAACTAAGGTCTTCTTTAATGGTATATTTTAATTCTGGAACATGCCATTAATTTTTGGTAACTATCTTAGGTTTGTTTGATATACTTACATTAAAGATGTAACCATACAATCCTCTTATATATATATATGAATCGAAACTATGCAAACGATATTTGAATTACCCCTATTTGCACAGGAAACACTGCTTTGGAGTTAGGGAACCTGTTGTCATTTCTCAAGTTTCAGAAGCTTTAGAACTTGCATGAAATTTTCCAAAAGCTTTGTGAACCGCTCTAGAAGCATGGCGAGAGACTTTTGAGCGAGGGATACACCTCTCCCAATTTCATTCCCATGATGTTACGCACATTCCCGGCCATGTGGGACCCAAGTTACTTATCTTTTTGTTTGTTTTTCTGCTAGATTACAGTGACACATCAACCTAGCTTGGCTTACTAACTGCCAGCTATGATGGTTGTACCTTTATGAATTTGTGCTTTTCCGGAGTTTCACCCGTTGAGTCCTAGTGGGGTCATTGATTTGCAAGTTTAATAGTTGTTGTTTTGGCTTTCAAAAGGGGTATGAATTCTTTCGTTTTGAATTCCTTCGATTTAATGGTCAGTGCATCTTAAGTTTGGTGAATATTTTCATTATTTATCATTTCATTTTGATTGATTGTTAATGGCTTCATGTTACGTTTTCAAAGATTCAAGAGTGTTTCAAAATTTGTCTAAATACAAGGTTGATAAATTGTGACTTTTTAGTCGTTCAAATTAAAATTCAAAAAATTTTATAATAAAATAAATCGACAATTATTATAAGTAAAATTAAAAACTCAAAAATCTCAAGCTCTTTTATATATAAGCCCTTGTTAACATTAGTAAAATATTAAGTTTTTATGTGTTATAATATTAGTATTACATGTATAGTTAACGATAGCTTTATGCATATAAATACTAATTCCTTAGCCTTGAGGGGTAGCTTAGTTGGTTGGATATCTAAGCCCATAGACCATAGATATCGAGGTCGGAGGTTCAATTCTCACGAATCAAATTCTTTGGGTCCTTTGGGGTTAGGCTCCCAAAATTGGACCTGATAGGACAAGGCCCCTTCGGGTGGACCCCTTAAAATTATTACTATGGATGTAACGAGCCACAATTGTTGAAGCCACAATTGCTAAAACGTGAACCATGTGAAAAAAAATATTAAACCCTTATTTGTTAACATTAATAAAATACTAAACTCTTATGTATTATTATATTAGTATTATATGTAATGGTTAATAATAACTCTATACATATAAATTTACTAAACCTTTGTTAACATTAATATATAATAATAACTTTACACACAGGTTTTAAAAAACATTAAAGAATTCCTTAATACATATATCTCTCACAATTTTTTTTCTTATTTTATGTTATTGTTATCCTAACCTGTTGTTTCCTAAAATTTTGGACGAAACTTTGAGCCATTCTAAACACCCCTATCCATGTTTCAAATTATACATTATTGCCATTTCAGCTTGTTGTTTCCTACAATTTTAAATGAAACTAAACTAAAATTTTAGATGAAACTTACCGATGTTTCATAACCTTTTGCAACATTTATTACCAACAAGTTTCGAATGATCAACCACATAATAGTTTTAACACCTACCCTATTATTATAATTTTATCCTACAAGTTGATTGAAAGGCTTTGTCTATAGGTTGCAGTATCATGTAATGTACACATCCCAACTTCCACAAGATCGATCAGCTTGAAAACTTTAAACTTCAAAACAACTCTTCTTTCATTAAATCAGCAGTTGCACACATTACACAGAGGTAGATCGGCTTTGGAGGGTGAAGCTCATCACTACTAGACATTCAACAAAACACTTACAGACAGAGGTTTGGGAACCCAAAGGCACCGAAGCTACCTTCTGCTCATTTCCCACATAGATTTACAGGCACAAACTTAGAAACTCAAAGGCGCCGAAGCTACCTTCTGTTCATTTCCCACACTCTGATTCTAACTTACTTGCAGAGCTCTCCACTCTCAAACTTCGACGACTACAATGAGCTCGAAGCCCTTCATTTATACAATTTTAACCGGTAACCCAGTGACCTCTGACTGACACTATCGAGTCAAGATTGTTCATTTGGGGTGACAAGTGGGGACAACCACTGTCATTATCTCATCCCTTGGGGTCCGTAGACATATGGGGACCCGAAATATTTATCATGACAGACAAGACCACTAACAAGGTACAAAGTGGAGCAGTTTCGGCCCACGACGGTCTTCAAGGGTCCACCACGGCTTCCTTTCTAGTCATACGGGTCTCTACCTTGCAGACAAACGCAGATTCCATGTCCATCAAGGTCCTGACCTCCGCAAGGACAATCCCAATCGACATCATCTGAGTCATAGGCTTGGGAATCTTCAAAAGCAGGCGGGTCATTTTCAAGCTTTGTCGGAGGGTACAAGAACGGACTGAAGCATCTTTCGATGTCGGACCCGTGAAAGAGCTCATTCGGGTCACATAGAAACTCGCCTCTAAAATGTGACTGTACCCGAAAGTTCAAGGGTATCTGTCTAGTATAAATTTTTGAATCAATCCTTTGTCCTTGGGCATCCCTTTTAATGTATTTCTGAGAGGTGAATACAGTATGCTCTAATCTGGTATACCGTCCTCCTTCATGATGAAGCATGAACTTAAACCACTGATGCTCTCTGACAGCAAATTCAATGTTGGCTTTCATGTGCAGGATAAAGTTGGCACGCCGATTCTCCCAATCTGTCCTTGGACAAAATTTGTCTAATAAGATTTCTGTCCATCCGGACCAAGCACCATGTCGCAGATTATTTGGATCTGTGTAGATAACTATTTTTCTTTGTTCTCTGCAGAATCCGAGGATAAGGTTGTAGGATGTCCATGTGAGATTGCCATCTCCGATGTCTACATACCACAGCAGACCATCTTCTTCTTCATTGTGATCTAACCAGACTTCTCCGCAATCTTTCAACTTTTCCTGAGCGCCCTCAAAACTCCTGTATGCATCACGTTCCCATCTTTCCATGATTTCAATTTTTAGTGGAGACGACTGGATCTGCTTAATGAGAGTGAGATCAAGAAATCTTTCGGCTTCATTTCTGGATGCATAATCTAAGAGTTGTCTTCTTTCCGCTTCTGAGATTGACTCATCCCATGGCTTGAGAAATAAGCCATTCCTTGGCCAGCAGAGTGGTGCTGTGCCACGACTTGATCTCGAACTTGAGGCTTAGCTGAAAACATGCTAAGGGATGGTGCAGCCTTTTCAGATTGCTCCCTGGTGAGCATGTTAGCAAGACAATTAAGATATCCTGGCTTATAAGCAATATCAAAATCAAAATTACTTAGCCAGATAAACCATTTCAAAATTCTACTACTGTTCTCTGCCATCAAATTTTCATTTTTGAATATTCCAGGCATTATTTTTAAATCTGTCCCAATAATAAATTTGACTGGTTTTAAAAACAAAATGAAATGTTGTACTGTCTTCTTGACAGCCATAATTTCCTTATGACTGGACGGGTAGTTTAGTTCCGCTGCTTTGAAGGAACCTGAACCATAACCACAGACGTGCTCTTTGCCTTCTAGAGCTTCAAGAAGAACTCCACCCCAAGTATGGGAAGAGGCATCTGTTTCTATGATCAACTACCCTGATCCTTGCAGCAAAGACAGAGGAGGTAAATCCAAAACTTTGGCTTTAATCTGCTGAACTGCCAAAGTCATCTCAGAGGACCATTTCGTAGGATTCTTCTTCAATCTTTGTTGAAGCAGGTGTATGTCAGTAGCTTGCCCTCTGTAAAAAGGCCTGATATAGTTGAGACTTCCTAGAAATCTCTGCAACTGGGTTTTGTCTAGGATCTGATCTGGAAAATGGCTGAATACACTCAGGACATGTTTCTATAGAACAAATTGTCATTTCTGTATTTTGAATCCGAGAAATTCCATCTCAGTTTTCTCGATCTCCATTTTGCTCTCTGATAAAACCAACCCATGCTTGAATACAAGTTCATAAAACATCTGCAAGTGCTTGAGATGTTCTTGCAGGTTCTTAGAACAAATTAAAATGTCATCAATAAAAACGAGCGCCCACTGCTTCTCTCTGAAGATATCTTCCATGCGTTTCTGAAACTCAAAAGGGGCATTATTAATTCCAAATGGCAAAACTTTCCATTGGTACTGACCATGTGGAACCACGAACGTTGTTTTGAATTTGTCTTCTACCTTGATACCAATCTGATAAAATCCTGATTTAAGATCAAATTTGTTGAAGATTGTACAGCTGGTGATTCTTTGCAGCAGACTTGATTTATCAGGCAGAGGATAGCGAACCTTTTGAAGCACAGCATTAAGAGGTTTATAGTTTACAACTAACCTCGGTTTTCCTCTTTTGACTTCAGAATGTTTGTTCATTACAAATGCTCTGCAAGCCCACCGGCTTTTGGACGGTTCAATTAATCCTTTGGCTAGGAGATCCTTGATCTCTGCAGCACAAAATTCTCTCTTAGATGGAGACATTAGTCGAGCTGAAGCCTTCATAGGCTTAATCTTTTGAAGAGGATCAAAGGGAAGGGAGACACAATATTTTTCCCTTTTCCAGAAAGCATTAGGACTTTCTGAGCAGCATTCTTTCACCAATTTCTCAATGATGTTAGCAAGGGATTTTTTACTATGGGCATCAGAAAATGCTATACATCTATCCATTTTCAGTAACTGAGCAGGATTGGATTTATGTTCTGATTTTTGTACAATGGACTGACATTTTGGAGCAGAATTAAAGAAAATAGGAAGTTCTACTGCACAACTGTTAATGATGCAAGAGAATGTCATTTTCTTAGTATCTACAGAGAATGGATTGACTCTGGAAAGAAACTCTGAACCTAAGATGCAATGTTCATTTATTTCATCTAGTTTGTACAGGTTTAGGTGGTCATTAATCCCTTTGAGCTTTATTGGGAAGTTTTTAGATTTTGCATTTAAGGGAACAGGAGTACCTTGAATGCCTGAGCCTTTGTCTGAAGTATTTTCCCAATAAAAATGGGGAAGAGCTGAACCTTTTGCTAGGTTCACTTGGCATCTGGAATCAAGCATGCAATCCAGGGAATAAGGCTTAAACTCATTTGGGTGGAACTGGACTTGTACAAATATCTTCGGACCAGTGAGCATTCCCAAACTAGGGTCAGAAGATGGTTCTCTTACCCTTGGGATTTCTGTTTCCATAGCTTGATCATAATGTTTACTTAGCTCTTTGTCTAAAGACTGGTCTCTTTCAATTTGTATGACTTTGATCATACTCTTCAGTTCTTCTATTTCTGCCACTAAGCTTTTCAGCTGCTGCTGTTTTTCTCTGACTTGCAATCTTAACATTTTCTCTTTGTCTATCCTGTAACTTTGTCTGCTTTCATGGCCATCAGGATAGCCTTTATAAAGTTCAACAGGGTTATACATAGCAGGTGTGACATGACTTACTTTACCTTTGCCTTTGTCTTTCTCAAGTTGCTTGAGAAATTGCTTCTTTTCTTCCTTTAATGATGCTCTTAGCATGCATTCAAAGGCTAGGGTTTCTGATAACTGCATGTCAATGGCAGCAATCTGTTTCTCAATGTTCTGTGGCTTATTCAGCGAGAACATGTACAATGAGAAGTCGTAATATGGAGGCTCAAACCCTCCCAGATTTGGTGCTGAATCTGAATCTGAAGATGAAGATGAAGGAGCAAATTTTTGGAGAGCATCTTTTTCGGTATCAGACTCAGAATCTTCAGATGTACTAGATGCATCTGACGGCAAGAATATGACTTCGCCAGAGGGCGATTCATCATCAGAAGGTAGATCCCACCATCTAGGATCTAATTGCTCACAGAAGGCAGCTAGTCTAGGTTTATACTTCTTCTTTGGACATTTGTTTTCCCAATGACCTCTTTGGCTGCAGATAAAACATGTTTCTTTGTCATTCTTATCAGTTCTGCATTTAACAAACCTTTTGTGATGGGGTTTGCTATACTGTTTGGGAACATGATATTTCTGCCTTCTCTTTTGTTTATAAGGCTTTTCTGGATGATATCTAGGAAGACTAGAGTAAAAGCCTTTTTTCTGCTTGGACTTATGACATTTGCAGTTGTCTGCTAAATGTCCTCGATTATGAGCACCACATCCCCAATCAGGCATCTTAGCAACGTTTTTACAAAATGAGGGGGAATACATACTCTAATGTCTCTTGAAATCCTTACTGACTCGCTTTTCCAGGAAATGTTCTTGCCATGTCTCTAGTATATAGCTGTGTAGTTGGGCTTGAGAAAGGCCTCTATAGTTAATCTGTTTATCCTTCATATACTGTTCTACTGCGTCTGGAACATGTCCTGGGAAACTTCTAAGGTAGTGCTTCAAGTAAGCAGGATCTCCGGATTTGCCAGAAGAAATTAGCAATTGTTGCATATAACAAAAATATTGTTCGCTCTGTGAAAGGTCACAGAGGCGGGCTGACATAAACAGAGAAGCAAGGTGTTCTGAATCTTCTCTTTCCTCAGCACCATAGAACTCTTTACCCAAAGCCTTCAAGATTTGTTGATCGGTGTCTTCTGCTGACAGCATTTCGTTCCTAGCTTCTTGTGGAAGCCATCTCCACCATTCATTAGCAAGTCCTGAAAGGCCTGCTATGATTTGGCCAGCCAATTGCTGTCCTGTGAGGGTATCATTCTGGGTTCTTTTATACAGTGTCCATTGGCCTAACATTTGGATTGCAGTTTTAATGTCATCCCGGGGTTGGCACTGGATATTCAGAACAGGTTGGTCGGTCATTTGTGAAACAAGGTTATTCATGGAATTAATGCCAAACTGAAGTTTAGGATTTGGGGCTTTGGAAGCATCTGGCATTCTGATATCAAAAGTATGTTCAGGAGGTGGGTTGTGAGTGGATGAAGATTCTGCCGTATGGTGAGCAGACATCATATTAAGGTATTTTGTGTCCAAGGAAGGTGGAAAGGATTTGAAGTGTCCGATCCATTCTTTAATCTCATCGCATTCTGCTTCGTCTTTACCAAAGTTAAACTCTGGTTTTTCATCCTCCGCGATACTAAGCATGCCGAAAGAAACACTACGTTGGTGTCTGTTTTCTGTTTCTTTCCTCTTATGCCCTTGTGTCGCTAAGGCGAAAACTGAGGGACTGAGACCTGGAACCTTCCTTTTAAGCTCTTGGGTTTGACCCAAAAGTTCTTCCAATTTAGCAAGTCTTCGCTCAGTTTTATCAGCAGCTTTACAAACTGCTTCTTTTATTTCTGCAGAATCATTTAGGAGATGATCCATCAATCCTAACTTTGTTTCAACCAAAGCAATCTTTTCTTTTTCTTCAACTATGGTCTTTTTTATATCCATAAGATCATAGGCCATGTCATCTATATTTTGTGCAGTCATTTTATGCGGCATATGGCTCCAATTTCCTAACTTGATGTCATCTGGAACTGACTCATCAGGACCAGAAGATTTATATGGAAGGAATTCCTTTTTTACTGAACCATCTGCTGAGTACTGACGAAAAGGAACCTCAGGCAAGTTTCTTCCTGGGAAAAAGGATTTTCAGCCTTGGTTTATGGCTTCATAGGCATCATTCTGTCTTGGTAGACTGAACATACCTAGACTTGGGGTTTCTCTTTGCTTTTGGCGCTGGATCTTCTGCAATATTTTTTTGCAAGCTGGGCAATCTCTGTGTTGGCCACGATGTTCTATTTCGTATAGGCCAGTGTAAGAAGTAGAGGGAGACTGAGATATAGGGGAAGAGCTTGATTTTTCCTGTCGTCGGGCTTGATTATAAGAAGACGCAGAAGTTGATCTGATGAGAGGTGAAGAGAATTTAGGAGCAGGGGTTTGTTCTGGTAGTCTGAAAGAACTGGTATGTTGGTCAAATGTTAATGGTTTGCTCATGATAGAGCACTGCAAACAGTCAACATTTCGTAACTCCTGGTATTTAACTTCCCATTTCTGGGGTTAGTTAATTCCTATCCATTCAAATGTGACTGGAGTGGCTTGGCGGGATTTATTGGATTCCACCACGCTTTGGAGGTGCGAGCTCTGATGGACTTTAGATCTTGGAGGAGGAAGGGTGTCGTTACCAAAACGAAGCAAACGGCTCCTTTTAACTGTATGATTTTTGACCCTTGCATCATATGAAAGCCTTGGGGTAGGATGTAAGCTTTCAACAGGTCGTAAATGTGGGGGTCGTCAAGACTGACCGAATATTTAGGGAAGATAGTCCCGAAGGCAGGGCCATCGTGTAAGGGAGCAGTGAATCCTCCGATAATGGCATTGGCAAAATTGCGATGTCTGGTGTCGACTGCAACACATAGGGAAGAAATAGGAAGATAGGGACGAACAAGAGGTCCTAATCCTAATTTAATGGAGCCAGAGTGCGCATATTTGAAACCAACTTTAATAGCCCAATCAATCTGTTGTTTGTCAATTAAATTGATATGTACTGGTTCTTCAGAATTAGTAAATGAAATATCTACAGAGGAGATTTTTATCTGTGTGGCTGAACTATATTGCCACCACTTAAGCTTATACACATCGGAAGGTAGAATTCTAGGCAACTACCAATCCTGAGAAGGATTGAGGTCTTGGATATGGATTATTGAAGAGTTAGAACTAGATGATTCATTCTAGAAGGACGATCTTCGGTCTGGTAAGGATACTTCTGCATTATCTTCCTGCTGGCAATCTAGTGATATGTGAGGAATTGTATCCATTGACGGGTCCATTTTATTGGGATTTAATCTCACAAGGGTTTTAATAACACAAGGACTTACTTTGCACTCTCTCTGCTGCTGCCTTTCCTAAAACCTCTTATAAATCCCTAAACCCAATCAATCCAACTCAACTGCCATTTCCGCAGTTTACAGAATACAATTTTTACTATATTGCTAGCCAAAGAGTTGCAGAATGAAAACGACAAAAACCTGAATAATATTTAAACTTACAGAATAAAATCAACTAATGCTGCTGCTGACGCGCGTGATACAACACAGTGGTAGTGAAGACAATAGTACTAGTATTAAACATAAATTGATGTGTAAGCACATGTGCTTCCTCGATTTTTGACATGGTATTAATATTTGACTTTTAACATATATTTCCTATAAGTTAAGTTTGGTTTGAAATTACATCTCGGTAATCTGTTGATTTTGTGGCCACTTTATTTCCTATAAGTTTGGTTTGAAATTACATCTTGGTAATCTGTTGATTTTTGTGGGCGGCTAGGGCTTTACATGACCTTTTGGAGTAATTAGGGAATAGTGCATCTACAAAAAGTAAGTCCAATACTAATGAACATAAATTGATATATAAATATGTGTGTTTTCATGATTATTGACATAATATTAATATTTCACCTTTAACATATATTTCCTTTAAGTTTGAGATTACATTTTAGTATCTGTTGATTTTGTGGGTGGCTAAGGTTCTACATGACCTCCTTAAGTAATTCGGGAATAATGCATCTGCAAAAAGTAAGTCTAGTACTAATGAACAGTAGATTACTTGTCATTGACACTGTGCTTTTTTTTAAATAATATAAGCCAGTAAGAAATTATGGCAAAAAGTTTCCTAACATTACGGTAGGGTATGACTCAAAACATGGATATGATTCAAAAGGCTGCGTTCATTATAATAGAGATTCTAGCTTATATTTGTAAAGTTCTAAATGAAAGATGTCATGATGATTTTTTAGGTGTTTATTTTTCCAAGAAATAACCTCGTAAAAAACTTTTCGAGTAACTTCTCCATGATTCATGGATGGTAAACGGGGTAAACCATTGACCCTAATTATGGAGCCTAACCAGACAAGGACCACAAGTGAGGCTTTGAGCATTCACATAGATAGCCAGCCTAGACTTTCTACTTGCAAATCACGAGTCACAACACTCAACCACTCGAGCTAGCTCACCGAGATGATCTTTTAGGTACTTATGTATGATTAATAGTGATTTAGATAGAAATTGTGTTATGGTCAAATTATTCAAAACAACACAATAAACATTGAATACACTAAATATAGATAAGTAGCACAATTCCCAAGAATAACGATCATGATAAGTTATGCAATAAATCCCATGTTATTGGGAGAATAATTTCCAAGATAACAATATCACACAATCATATACAATTGTGTATGTGATTGACTATAATAATCTCCTATATATACTAATCCTGACACTCATTGCTCATTTAGGTCCAATTCTAAGACAACCTAGTATTTACTTATACAAGTGGTCCCTTATATTGATTGGTTAGAATATCATAACATTTCGGTCCCTCTTGGGATTGCTTCATCCTTGCACATAAGATGAAACCGATTTGTATGATTTAATAAGTGGGCATTGAATTCTTATCATTCTTGATCAACTATCCATCCATAAGAAATATTTATTGATGTTGACTTTTGATAGTTTATATTCATATAAATACTCCACCTTTAATTGCATGTACTTCCACGATCTTTCCCATTAGTTGTAGCCATTGGTCATTGATGGTATTTCTTTTTCCTTCTTATGATTCCATGAATATCACTAATTATGTAATTTGCTTCCTTGGAAATGCAAGTGTTGATAATAGATATACCCCATTTTGTCTTGCTTGTAGACTTTCCTAGGAATGAGGATGTAGATGTAGATATGGTTCAAAGTTCAAACATTATAGGATTTTCTTCTCTATCCCCAATCTTAGCTTAAATCTTCTCTTTAGGCTTGTTATCTCATATCTTTTGTTCTTGTTCTTAATTCACACTTATTTTAGAAATAATATCATCTTTGGGCTTTGTTAGGGTTTATGCCTGAGATTGTGGTACATGTATTTGGTCTAGCACTATCCTTGTCACCATTAATCCCTATCCTACCATCCTACATTGATTATATTGGGCTTAAGTAGCTTGGGACTAGTCACGGGACCTTTGAGATTCAATTATTGCTTAGCCTAAACATGAGGTTGAATCTAGTGGTCCAAACTCAACTCTAGTTTTACACAACTCCTCTATCGTTGGAGAGGAGCAAAATCGTCCCCACAAAGCAACCCCAAAAGTTTGAACCTCAAATTTTACCATGAGGCAATGACGTTCCTTTCAAGGGCATTCCCATTGATACTTTTGATTCTAAGTAAGAACTTGTCTATCTTATGGAAATCACACATTGATTGGGTACTTTGTTGACCACATACCCCTAAAGGCCACGACTAATGATTTGATGAAGAAGGTATGGGATCCACAAGGTTACTATTTCCACAACACTCGTGGCTTATCTAAAGGAATTTTTACAGTTATATTTATGGATTGGATCCATGTTGCTGCCATTATTTCTTGCAACCCATGGGCCTCTTATAATACCCTTGTTGTCTTCTCCACTTGGTGTGAGGGCTTCTCAACCGAGTAGAGTTCCTATCAATGTTATCGAGTGTAAGTAGTGTTTCCTAGCCTTCCCATGCAATTTTGGCTCTTCTTGGAAGATATTTCAACCTTGATAGGAAATTGTATATGCAACAAGTTGAATAATTTCTTGAACCTTCAACCTAAGAGGGGGCATTTGTTTTAAGGTTAACCTATCCAAGGATTTAGAGAAATCTATCCTTATCTGAGGGAAAGATAGGATGATCAAATAACCTATCAAGTATATAAGTTTTCCTAATATGTGTTTTAGATCTCACAGTCAAGATCAAAAAGATCTGCAACCATCTGTTTCTAGTTAAGCAAGATCCACCCCAAGGACCAAACAATAAATCCCATCAAGCTCAAACTTAGCAAGTTAAATGGGATTATAATGACTATGATAAGCATGGGTTGAAGTAGTTCTCAAGAAATCCCACAATGACAAGTTTGTTGCTGCCCCGAAGGCATAGTTGAACAAGCTAACAACCTCTAGGACATCAATGCCAAATAAACCCATGGCCTTGTCCACTAGAAAGGAGGTGGCATACCCCTTCCGAAATGCCTCCTATTGAGGAGGTGGTAGGAGGGTGCACTTCCTTCTGCACCTATTGGATCTGTAGGGGGCCATGACCTCAAAGAGTCTGATAAGAATCCCAAAGTTTGTACCTCTAAATACTTTTATAAATCCTAATGACTTCAATGTGTTTAAAATCTTGGTCATGTTGGGTGAGAATGTTGATGAGCATAATATAAATATTATTGCTACATTTTCTTAATGAAGGTAACTTCATGGAATGTCAAGGGTCTCATTGATCCCTGCTGAAAAACAATGGTTTGTAATATTCAAGCTTTGCGTTATAGTTTGGAAATTTTGTGTTTGTAGGAAGTATAAGTTCTTGGAAATTTTCTTAAGATTGCTTTGAATTATATTTGATTGAATGTGATATTCTTCTCATCTATGCATGAAGAAGACGAGGGTGATGTTGCAAACCTTGTGATGCCTCGTATTTCTTCTTTTGTCATGGATTGGGGAAACCACCCTTAGCTACCACACTTAACCTAGTAAAAAACTTGGAAGATAAAAGAATCAATAGTTTGACTTAACTCACAAAAAACTTGGAAAGTACAAAATTATAAAATCCATGATTACAAAAAATTTGGATCTATCGACAAGTTTTTCCATGGGTCATGGGTCAAATCCATTGTATTAATGCCCCAAGTATTTGTGGGTCATTAATGAATTGACAAGTCAAACTTGTTGAAAACAAGTTTGACTCACTAGTGAGGTGTAATGCCCCATTTTGCTAGTGAGTCGAGTCAAAC
The DNA here is from genome assembly GCA_001517045.1 of Pseudotsuga menziesii. NCBI lineage: Eukaryota > Viridiplantae > Streptophyta > Pinopsida > Pinales > Pinaceae > Pseudotsuga > Pseudotsuga menziesii. The sequence goes on from LPNX011184917.1 coordinate 37,733, forward strand.
CCATGGGTCACAAGTTTGACCTGTGAGTCCTACTATTATGCATTGACCATTCACATAGCATGGTGTGGATTATATTGCATTTAAATGGGCGAATGTTGGGCTTGGAAAATATCCATGTGTCTACAGTCTAATGACGCTAAATAAAGAGCACTTTCTTGAAGATGGATGGTGGATGAGTTCCCTAAAGCCAACTAGATTATTTGTTGGGACTTCAACATGGTGGATGCTTAAGAAGATAAAGAGGATCTCTTTCCTGTTAGAATGCCTCATGGGAAGAATCTAATATAGAATGTCCTAAAGGCCAGGCTTGGGTAGTATGAACCAAATAAATTTAGAATAAAAGATTCAGGTGAGCTTTGATTTTACTTCATCCAACACAAAAGGGAAACAAAAGAGTCCTCAAAAGGACAGACTAAGCGTTTTTGTTTGAGTAGAATATCTACTATTTTGGTTGCAATGGTGTTAGGCCTATGCAAGTTTGAGGAGGCTACCCTTATAGACCACCAACCTAGCTTTTTTTATGTTTCCTAGGGAGCAACAAAGATGAGAATGCCTAAAGCCACAAAATATTTGATTGTGACTACATATCCACTACCACTAATGCTTCATGCTTCAACGAAACCACATCCAACCCATACAATCCATTCTCCAAGGCTTTGGGAACAACTTCATTATGTCTGATTTATCTTGAATCTCGCATTCTTTACCATCAAATACTACTAGAAAAATTTATCCATAGAAATCTCATGCATATAAAGCATTTTTTTCTAAAGAGAAGATATGTACCATACATTTAAAATGCTTATGATATTACCATCTAGCATTTTGATGTCAATGTGATCCAAGTGGTTGTTTGGAGTCATCTAAAAAATGCTCCTTATACTGATAGTTTAAGGCAATTTTTAGGCCTTAAACTTTTGATGCATTTGTCAAGGTCTTCCCATTTTTTTTCAAAATTTTGACACATATTGAAGAGCATCCAGATTAATGAGCAGACTCTATTTCCAACAAGCTAAAGAAAACCCAAAACAAAGCAATGAGTGAAAAGTTATGGTCGCAGAAAAGCTCCCCTTTTTTCTTGTATAGCTTACCATTACATTGAGCTCTAACTTTATATTATGGTTAGGGCTATTGCATCTTATGGTTTTGGAATTATTTTATAATGTAGTTTCAACCTCTTGTTATGGGAAATAAGTTTTTGCAAATGACCATAGTAGAGACATCTCTTCTCAAAGATAGCTACAACCATTCTAGCCACTTTACTTGAATGATGTTTTTCACCGTTGTTTCATAAATAGAATTTGGTTTTCCCTGTATCTTTGTTTTTTTTCTATATTAATGCTAAAGTTTCGTTTCATTCTCAATATAATCAAAGACCAATGGTGTTAGAGCAATCTAATCTCTGTCATTCTTATGTGCATGTTCCACACAAGTTCAGGGTTTAGGAAGTTGGGCCTTGAACTAACTGATCCTAGCTAAGATCTTCCTCAATGCCCCAAGAAGGTTCTCACATGTAGATGAAAAGAAAAATGATGGAGAATGAGATCCCATCAAGTTGTTTCTCCAAGAAACCCTTGAGTGACATAGAAACGAGATGATGGATAATTTTTCCTAGATCCTTCGATGACTTCCAACAATGATGAAAATTTTCAACAACAATTAAAGCACCTTAACTTTTACTTAAACCTTATAACATCAATCATCAATTCATGTACAATGTTAACATTGATCATTATTCTATTCTACCATAGATTATGAGTCCATGAGTGGATCAAGCAAACAATTAAACGATTGGTCCTTGGTGCAATTTGAAGTGTCCTTGAAGGAGAAAGACTAGACTTCACGTATGCGCTGCCCCTTCAAGCTCATGTAACTAAACGATTTACTAAGTGTATGCAGTTTTTTTTTTCTTGAGCACATTGTGTGTTCATTGATTTTGCAGATGAACAGCTGGGTGTATCTTCCTATCAATATATACGCTGATGTATTAATGTTTTACAAAATATTCGAATGATATTATATATTATATTTATGGGCATTTTGGTATATGCATGTTGAGGTTAAAGAGCGTTTCATATAATAACTTTATGAGCGACAGTGGTTACAAATAGAATATACTCTTGCGGAATTTTCTATGATGTGGACCAGGTGGGTTGGCTTTACTCTCAATTTCCAAGTCATTGAGAGTACAGCATTGGATGCGGAAACAAGGATGATAGTGTGTTGAATCTATAACTGAGATCCCTTACCAACTTCGTTGTACTCCAATTACAGAATTGTTACATTCTTAACTACTACAAACTTCAAAGAACAATGGTTAAGTTACTTTTGTAGCCAAAGAAATGATAATAATTTGTAATTCACACATGAAGCGGACAAATTTAATTTAAATGTCAGTAGATTTTCACTATTCGGATAAGAAAACGATAGTCTTGTAAATTACAAATCATTGACCTAAAGCATAATACTACAATTTATGACTTCTACACACGCCGGATATGGGATCCTAAACTGCATAGAGTCCACTAATTTAATAGTGGAACCTTTTTATGCAAAACTGTAAAACAAATCTAACCTTGAAGTATACATATGCAACTGTCAAGAAAGTAAAAAATATTACTAGTGGTTTTTTCGGAAATGGGTTCCTGGCTTCAATGCGCTTCCTTTCTGCTTCCACATCAGGCTGCATAATCACAAAATCCAACAGGGAGGAAAATTAAAGACAATAATGAGACATGATGGTAATAACTAATAGGCCTCATATATACCAGTAAAACCATATTTTCGGAAAGCCATGATTTTCCAAAGAAATAATTTTTAAGTGCAATTGTTCATATAACAACATTATTGAGGTCTAATTGGAAATAAATTATGTTATTTTAAGTGATCAATATAATTTTTCCCAAAGCAAAATCTTTCCTTCAGCCGTTGCAGTTATATTCCATCATAGCTAGATGCAACATATGGGTTTCCACTAGATGTCTACAAGAAAAAAGAAGAAAATTTAAAGGTAAACTAGATGGATATACATTTTTTAGTTAAGAATTCATTTTTGCACTTGCTTTAACAAATACATTAGAATTATAGAAAGATGTTTAGTAAATTGGAAATAGGAATAGTCAAGGGCATGGTGTCACCAATTTTCCTTCTCTCTCACCGCCCAATGCCTTGTAATGGGTCATATGAATAGAACATGTTTAGACAACTACACAAACTCAAACATTTATAGCAATGAAGAACCATATTACATAGTAACACAAGTAATGATGTCAATTGGGTCCAGTTCAAGTGGCCGAGATAATAATTGTTATCTTCTCCAACCAGGTTCAATTCCTACTTTGTGACATGTTTTGCTCTTCGTGAGCCAATTGTTGAATGTGGCTCTTCATGAGCTATGGGAAATATACCACTCTTATAGTACATATAACAACATCAATTTGTGCTCTTAACGCTCTACTTGGCTCTTGAACACCTTTTAACAACTCACTATTATCAATCTAGTGGCTAACTAACTCTAATAGAAAACAACCTATTTATTCTTTGTTGGTTGATTATCCAACTTCCCACAAACTCTTCCCTTCCTTCTCGTTGCTTCATATTCCTCTCTAGCTACTCATCTGACTCTTCCCCTGCCTCATCTCTTCCCTTTATGTCTGTTCACCTTCGTTCAACATGTTGTCGCACTATTTCTTGTCATGATCATTCCCTATCACATTTTTCATGCACACTCTTGGTCGTGCTTGTCATGCATGCTCTTAGTAGTGTTTCACATGCATTCTTGTTCCGAGACTTGGGGGTTCCCTTTCCACTTTCTTTCACTACCCAAACTCTTGGTGCCTTGCTCTCTGAAATGAACAACCCAACAAATATCCAAAATGGGAAAGAAAGTAAACATAAATTCATATAAGATTGTAAAAAAAATCATATATACATAATTGAATGAATAAAATGTTGATGATACAATGACCATGTGATAGTGTACTTATAGCATTGACTAGTCACAATGGCTGGTAGGTCATGTCCTTTCACTAGCTCATGTCTTTTAGATAGGATGTGTCCTTTCATTAGTTATTAATTAGTATTCTTATTTATATATTTCAATTGTATATATATACATTTATGTTCATTACATTGTCTACCCCTTTAAAAATGATTTGTTCTCAAAGCCTACGAAAGTTAGGTCTTCATTTTGGCTTGTAATGCTTTCTCATGATTCTTCATTTTTAAGTTTGTCATTGTTGAGGACATAAGGAAATATGATCTTCCAAGTGTAAAATAGAGTTGTCAAATTGTGTAAAGGCTAGATCACCCCAATTCAAGGGGTTTGATTGACAATGAATTCTATGATTTAGACGATGATAAGACTCTATACTTGAGCTTTTCATCAATATAATAAAATCTCTACTTAGCTTTGCACATTGATTTTAACTTCGATTAGTCCATTAATGAGCTTTATAATTCACATGACGATAAAGTATCTTTATATTTAGTGTCATGTTTTCAAAATTCTATCTTTGAATACTTCTAATGTTAAAAAGATTTTGATTATATTTATATTGATTCCTTAAAAAAATCCATTGATTTTGAAACCATGATGTTTTTTACTTTTTGTGACTTTTCACCTTTCATTATGTCCTTGACAAGGAGATATATATGAATCGCTCAAGGCGATTATTTGAAGTAATTTGTTGCAATTTTAACAAAAACATATAATTTTTGTTATAGTTTGTATCAAATATTTTTTGGGAATTATTTAAATTTTGATTTATCTTGCTTTTTATTGGTTTATATAGGTGATGTAGGCGTGGGACTTTGTGCCCCAAGACCCGGCGGCAAGCTTGCGTAAGCATAAAATGATGATTTTGTGCCAGACATCCTACCCTGTGTGGATGAAAATATGGTGGGCAGACTGTTGTTACAGTGTTAATTTTTTTTAATATATGGATGGAATGGCTGTGACCATGAATTGACAACTTCTACGCCACAGAGTTATGAGGTTGGTTTCTCAAGGTAATGACAGGTACTGACATTCTTGGTTTGATGAATGGGCAAAGAAAAATAAATAAAACCAAACTGTTATATACTATCAAAATGCAAAGTAGTCTATTAAGTGACGTGTCGAAGTAATCTGCTGCTGCAGGATTTACTCACTGGCTGCTCAGCAGGTGGCGTAACCACATTTATTCACTGCGATAGGTTCAATGCTCTTCTGCCCGACAGAGCCAAAGTCAAGTGCATGCCAAATGTAGGATTTTTCATTGGTTCGTATGTTGTGAATAACATCTTATTTTTGATTGCAAAGACAGAAGGATTCATAGATTCATTAACATATATTTAACTTTGAAATATTTATTGTGGACATTATTTTTCGTTTGATCCTTTTGGGCGATTTAAGGGTTCAAATGGATTTACCCTATATATGTCTGCAATTTATGCAGATTCAAAACTTAAATAATGGTTTATTTACCTTTCATATGGTGCAGGAATGACATATCAAGAGGAAACCAGTTGAGACTTTTTGCTAATCAAATGGTTACACTTCATGCATAAACCTCCTCGTTTTCTCTACAGATCTATGGTTAATAGCTATTTTAATTTGTCATATATCTATTTTCCATTCTCATATTTTAATGATATTGCATTGTAGGGATCTTCAAAACACTTTCCAGCTGCCTGTACATCTTACTTGAATCCTCCAAGTCTGGCAGTATGAAGTTTTTTTTATGTTATTAGTATAAATCTATTTTAACTTAAGAGTCATTATAGTAAATTATGGATTTTAAATCTGAAACATCTACTTGCATTGGGATGGTACCTTCTGTTAATAAATATTCCTCTCTTATGAATTGTTACTAACATGTGAGGATAAAAAATGGCAGTGTTTTTTTCCACAATATCTCTTACAGTTGATCAGGACACCACTTTTTGTTGTAAATTTTGCATATGATCCATTGCAGGTACATAAAATCTCTTCTAGCATTTTCACCGATTTCCCTGTCAACATATGATATATTGAATGATCCAGTATTTTCTATGGCTGGCATGATGTTTTCTGCAGATTAGATTCATTCTAGTACCTGGTGCAGCAGATCCCAATAATTATTGGCAACAGTGCAAGATGAATATCACAATGTGTGCTCCATGGCAATTAAAAATAATGGAAGGTTACTTTCTGCAATACCCAATTCTCTTCTTTCTCTTAACATTTCTTATTGAAATCTAGGTTTGGTTTTGAACAGGGTTCAGTCATGAATTTTACTCAACTCTTTGTTATGAATAACATAATTCATAGTTTATATGATCAATACATTAACACCAGTGTCCTACTCAAGTAGCGGAGGGATGTTTATCAATTCATGCTATGCACATTGCCAAACAAATGTGCAAGTTCTGTGGCACTCACCTATTTCTCCCAGATTAAATTCGAAGGTGCGTCGTTATTAAATGTAACACATCTAGTGTGATTTTGTTCTAGTCATGTATCTCTGATGTTTGTTTGCAGTATGTTGATGTAATAATGTATACTGATAAGGCGAATGTTTTTGTTTATTGGCAGACTATTGCAGAAGCGGCTAGAGAATGATATTTTGATCGGAGGAGGGTTAAATTTATTGATTGTCCTTACCCATGTGACTCTACTTGTAATTACACTTTTCTCTGAAATCATACATATATATATATATATATATAACCAGGTATCTTAGCAAAGTAGAAGATATCATTCTAATTTCGTTGCATTTTTCTGTCAAACAATTGCGTTTCACTCTAAAGTGAATTTGCATTTGATGCTTATATCTCATCCAAAAATACTTACAGGTTGTCTTTTATTGGGATCTCATACCAGGTTTAGAAAGAACTGTTCTACTTCCATTCTATCGTGTGGGTCCTTTGGCGAACATAAATATCTTCATGTTTTGGCTGCCATAATTCTTTAACTTCATTTAAACGCATGCAGTTTTGAGGCATCGTGTCTTATTTTTCATGGTTATAGTATTATTGTCAGATAGAAGAAGTCTCTTTCTCATATGGCCCTCAAAGTTTCCCTATCTTGTGTGAACTTTGAAACAGTAGCCTTTCTAGGTGTTTAACTTCCTAAATTTCTAATTGTGATCACAACTGCCTTTAGTTGTACAACTGCATCCTTGTCCCATATCATGCAGATGTTCCCTTTGGTGTGGATTATAGTTTTACTCATTTCCCACAATTTTGGAGCGACAACTGACGTAAGGATTGCCACAAGAACACGTTCTTCCAAGCTATAAGATAGAACATCGTTTCAAACATAGCTAGCTGAGAATGATTCTAGATATAAGAGTGTTTCTAGAGTAATAAGATACAATTTGACGGCAATATTTCTAACCCGTAGTTTTAAATAAAAGTAGCTGATTTTTATGGATTGAAACAAGCGAATCTGTGCAGAGCCAAACTCATTGTCAAAACATCAAACAGCCAACCATTGTTTGTCGATTAATTTCAAACATTTTCTATGCAATAGAGATTCTTGTTGCGAATAGGATCCTTCCACATAAGTCAAGTGCTATAAAATAATGATTAATAAATTGGATATTAATGCCCTTTCAAGATAAACTTTATTTTCCGGTGATTGCACGGATGGTAAGGCAATGATGAGATGTTTAACAAACATATGTGCGAAACAAAAATTTTGAACTTTCTTTCTCTATATATAGTTATACATTCGCTGTATTGGTTGTACCAAATGGAATTGTAACTATTGGCAATGCTCGAACAAAGTTTGTTTATTATTGTTTTCATTTGTATGTTTGCTGATCTTTATATAGAGTAGAAAACAATTAGTTTGAATGTTACGGCACCCATGGATGTTGGATACCCCATCTTGATGGTAGTTGACAGTTCTAATAGCTGATCATGTTATCTCGCTATACGTAGCATATCACTTTCTAGGAAAAAAATATAACCCCAAAGTATAGAAAAAGCAGTTAGGATATGTTTTTTCACACAAATTATTAAAAAAAACAGTCAGGATATGTTTTTTAATGTAATTTAATGGTGGATTTAGCTATTCAATAGCTAGACTTGTGCTTATCTCTTATTCAGAATTAGGTTTTGATAACCTTTACTTAGTTTTCTAGGTAGTTCAGAATTAGGTTTTGATAAGCTTTACTTAGTTTTCTAGGTAATTTAAGTAGGCATTTTTTCCTTTTATCTCAAATTTTGTTTAATTGAGCAAAGTTGTTATAGTCAATTATAGATCATAATTGGCATTGAGCATGGTGATGCTTGCTTTTTTCTTTCTATGCAATGCAAGAAAGAGAGGGGACTATCCAAACATTTTAAGCAAATGATTAAGTACTGATCACAAATTACGTACCGGGTTTAAATTTGTTTGTATTCTTAAACAAGTTTTGAATTCCAAGAAAAGGGTGTGAAACCTTACTAAATCTGTTTAACCACATGATTGAGTACTAATTACAAATAGAGTACCAGGTTTTAACTTGTTTGTATTTCCAAGCAATTGTGAATTTCAAGAAAATGGTGGAGAATCTTTCAGTGCCTGTGTAATACTTGAAAGATGATGTTGCATACAACGCAGGTTTTAAAAAGGGTACTTCAGCTTCTGAGAAAGAAGCTTTTATTCTATTTTTTTAATTAATTTTTAGGGGATTTAAGGTCATTTTTCTTTGCTGAAGTTACACGATTTATGCTTTACATCTCCCAATGAAGTTAAAAGGCTCAAGATTTTACTAGTAGTTGTGGAGCTTTTATTAATTTAGAAAGTCTTTTATTTTTTTCAAAATTTCTTTTTATAGTTCGTTATTTTGAGAGGGACCCTTTCCTATATAAGTTGAAAGATTTTAGTAGCGGTTCTATAGAAAAATCAATACTAAATGAATTTAAAATAGAATAATGTTTTGGTTTTTTATCTTAATATAATGTACAAATGATTGGCTATCCAAACATTTTAGGCAAATGAATAACAATTATATGATGTGTTTCATCTGCATATTTGTCTTTAAATAAACATGAGAACACTTAACAAGAGAATGGTTAAAATTGTCATATGTTCAACTTAAGGACTATACTTGTACACTATAGTTTTATTGTAGTCAATATCTAGACCAGCTTTAGCTTAGATCTCGTATATAAAGGTGTAATTGATAATAATAATAAAAAGTAGTTTATCATTTAGATTTTCTATAAAGATTACTACTGTGAGATTCAACTTTGGTGTTTCTACCCATGGGTATGTCATGGGAAAATAATCAGATCTGTTGTAATTGCCCCAAGTAGATAAACTATAGCTTAAAACAAAATCATCTAAATTTGCCCAAAAAAAATTGGGATTTCAAATTTTGAAGAAAGTATGAAAGATAATCTATAACATAATAGTCATTTGTTTTTCATGAAATAATGTTTCTGTTAAACCTTGTCTGTAATTGTTAAGATCCAATTTGTCAAAAGATGCTTAAGAACTTGTTATATAGAATTTTCCCAAACATATTTGAAAATATTGGTATAAAATACCAAAGCAAAGGTGAAAAGAGAAGGTATGGATACCTTATGAACATAAAAAAAAATGTGACCTTAGAAGCTTATTTGTATTTATAAATTAATTAATTAATATAATGCACATGCTAAACATGTCATATTCAGTAGACAATAAAGGCATTCTTAAAAGTGACAATATATTCTATGTATTTTATTAATATTTTGATAATAGGGTAATTCATCATTATTTATGGATCCATTTATAGATGGTTTTATATAACAACATCCCATCCGTGGTTTGATTCTTCATATCCTTCATTGTAATATTGCTATCTTTATATTTTACATATCCTGCTTTGCAAATTTTTTGGGCTTCTGGGTTCGGATCTTTTAGAGCTAGTTGTAGAATCACCTTCTTCTTGTGCAGTTTCTGGAGTTGTTAATGCTACCTTTCTTTCTCTTATTTCAAAAGGTGCTAACCCTATTTCCTGTTTCTTTCAATGACTATTGACCTATCTGTGGGCATCAAATATTGGTGTTTTTCACCGAGACTTATATAGCAAAGAAAATGTCATTATACCACCCTCCAAATGTTCTACATAACGCCAATATTCAATGCCCACAGACCCCCATACTTTTCCACCTTAATGGTATAGATGGTTTCATGTGCAACTCTAATCACGTGGAAGATTTGTCTATGCTGCAAAAAGCCAAACTATATGTCTTCAACCAAGAATGGCTTTAATCTATTGGAAATAAGTCTCGATGTTCTCTGAAACAAGGGCCTGTGGGCATTGAATATTGGCATTCGGCAAAAGATTTGGGGCTGGGAAATCATTGTGCTGCAGAATGGAAGAGTCCTTTAAAAGTCCTCAACCATAGTGGTGTAAGGCTCAGTTGTGCAAATGATGAGATTCTATGGACTTGTAATGTAGTGAATGGGAAAGGGATGCTAGGTTGGCCTATGAAGTAATTGTTTTCGAATCTATGGAGTAATTGTTTTTGCTTGAACTGACTCCAGGTACAAATGGTGGCATTATTAGCTTTGGAAGTGGCCAACCCCTTTAAAAAATACTTTGGTTATGCTAGCTTGTTTTGGAAAAAAAGATTTTGACAAGTGATAACTTTGTGAGAAGCGAAGGATTTGGCCCAATTTGTTGTCCTCTTTGCAAATGTGCCAATGAATATGTGGATCATTTGCAAGGCATCCCTGAACGAATAGAATGGATGGACGGCTGGACACTTGAAAATCTTGCTTATTGAAACACGAGCTCATTAAATGGTTTAGCATAGCTAAAAAATAATTGCCTTATGAAATGGTGGAAGCATACTGGTAAGATGATATGTATCGGAATTGAAGGATGGCACAACCCTCCTACTATAACACCATTGTGTAGAGGCATGTATAAGTATGAAGGTTTTGAGGTATGTATAAGTATGAAGGCTTCTCAATTAAATCAAAATGTGCTTTCAGACTTAGTTTATTTCTCCATCTTTATAATGCCAGGGTTTCTACTTCAAAGGAAGATAGTGGTTATGCTAGCTTGTTTTGGAAAAAAAGATTTTGACAAGTGATAACTTTGTGAGAAGCGGAGGATTTGGCCCAATTTGTTGTCCTCTTTGCAAATGTGCCAATGAATATGTGGATCATTTGCAAGGCATCCCTGAACGAATAGAATGGATGGACGGCTGGACACTTG